>VMKM01002161.1:0-85636 GCA_008360985.2 Macquaria ambigua | reverse complement strand
TAGAGGAAAGTCTTAAGCCTACTCTTAAATGTGAGGAGGTTGTCCGCCTCCCGTACACAAACTGGGATCTGGTTCCACAGGAGAGGAGCCTGATAGCTGAAGGCTCTGGCTCCCATTCTACTTTTAGAGACTCTAGGAACCACAAGGAACCCTGCATTCTGGGAGCGCAGTGCTCTAGTTTGGTAATAGGGTACTATGAGCTCTTTAAGATATGATGGTGCCTGACCATTAAGGGCTTTGAAGGTGAGGAGAAGGATTTTAAATTCTGTTCTGGATTTTACAGGGAGCCAGTGTAGAGAAGATAATATTGGAGAGATATGATCTCTTTTCCTGGTTCTTGTCAGTAAACGTGCTGCAATGGAATGAAAATTTATGGAGTGCTTCCAAATAATATTGCCTAAAGGAAGCATAATATAAGGTGAACAGAATCGGTCCAAGCACAGAACCTCGTGGAACTCCGTGACTAACTTTGGCGTGCATGGAGGATTCATCGTTAACATGTATAAACTGATATCGATCTGATAAATAGGATTTAAACCAGCTTAGTGCGGTGCCTCTAATGCCAATTAAATGTTCTAGTCTCTGTAATAGAATGTGGTGGTCAATGGTATCGAATGCAGCACTAAGATAATAATAATCTAATAACAGAAAGTTTAAAAAAGTGAAGTGTGTTTTATGAAGTTTGCCTATAGTATAATTCATATTCAGCCTTTTATTTAGGATCTCTGTATCAAAAAATAGAGAATGATTAGAATATTCATTATTTTATGTTTGCAATACATTTGAATATTGTTTCCCTTGGAATTTGCACATTGGTGGCTATTGTGTATGTATATGCAAGTATTATGCCATTAATATGTTATGGTTTAAATTAGATTACACCATTTTACATTCTCTATGGTTTACCTCTTTTAGTTATCATCAGTGAAATGTGTTGCACCACTTCAGTTATGAACTTATATAGCAGGACTGGTTGTCCCTATAAATAGACCTGTCACACTGGTAAACTTTTCTCTCTCACCTTCTGGAAAAGTTTTGTTTTGTTTTGTTCCCATTGTCCATTGAACTATGGTCAAGTTTTGAGTCCACTGTGGTTAAATCTGCCTGCTTCTAAATATAGGCTGTCTGAAAGTGAAAGGAGACTTAACCCTGTTCTAGTTAATGAGCCCTAATATGTAGGCTACTTACAGGCGCATCTCAATGAATTAGAATATTGTGGAAAAGTTCATTTTTTTCAGTAATTCAATTCAGAAAGTGAAACTCATATATTATATAGATTCATTACACACAGAGTGAAATATTTCAAGCCTTTATTTCCTTTAATTTTGATGATTATGGCTTACAGCTAATGAAAACCCAAAATTCAGTATCTCAGAAAATTAGAATATTGTGAAAAAGTTCAATATTGTAGACTCACTGTGTCACACTCTAATCGGCTAATTAACTCACAACACCTGCAAAGGTTTCCTGAGCCTTTAAATGGTCTCTCAGTCTGGTTCAGTAGGCTACACAATCATGGGGAAGACTGCTGACTTGACAGTTGTCCAGAAGACAGTCATTGACACCCTCCACAAGGAGGGTAAGCCACAAAAGGTCATTGCTAAAGAAGCTGGCTGTTCAGAGTGCTGTATCCAAGCATATTCATAGAAAGTTGAGTGGAAGGAAAAAGTGTGGTAGAAAAAGGTGCACAAGCAACAGGGATAACCGCAGCCTTGAGAGGATTGTAAAGCAAAGGCCATTCAAGAATTTGGGGGAGATTCACAAGGAGTGGACTGAGGCTGGAGTCAGTGCATCAAGAGCCACCACGCACAGACGTATCCAGGACCTGGGCTACAACTGTCGCATTCCTCGTGTCAAGCCACTCCTGAACCAGAGACAACGTCAGAAGCATCTTACCTGGGCTAAGGAGAAAAAGAACTGGACTGTTGCTCAGTGGTCCAAAGTCCTCTTTTCAGATGAAAGTAAATTTTGCATTTCATTTGGAAGGTCCCAGAGTCTGGAGGAAGAGTGGAGAGGCACAGAATCCAAGTTGCTTGAAGTCCAGTGTGAAGTTCCACATTTTGGGGAGCCATGTCATCTGCTGGTGTTGGTCCACTGTGTTTTATCAAGTCCAAAGTCAATGCAGCTGTCTACCAGGACATTTTAGAGCACTTCATGCTTCCTTCTGCTGACAAGCTTTATGGAGATGCTGATTTCATTTTCCAGCAGGACTTGGCACCTGCCCACACTGCCAAAAGTACCAATACCTGGTTCAATGACCATGGTATTACTGTGCTTGATTGGCCAGCAAACTCGCCTGACCTGAACCCCATAGAGAATTTATGGGGTATTGTCAAGAGGAAGATGAGAGACACCAGACCCAACAATGCAGACGAGCTGAAGGCCGCTATCAAAGCAACCTGGCCTTCCATAACACCTCAGCAGTGCCACAGGCTGATCGCCTCCATGCCACGCCGCATTGATGCAGTAATTCATGCAAAAGGAGCCCCGACCAAGTATTGAGTGCATATATATGAACATACTTTTCAGTAGGCCGACATTTCTGTATTAAAAATCCTTTTTTTATTGGTCTTATGTACTATTCTAATTTTCTGAGATACTGAATTTTGGATTTTCATTAGCTGTAAGCCATAATCATCAAAATTAAAGGGAATAAAGGCTTGAAATATTTCACTCTGTGTGCAATGAATCTATATAATATATGAGTTTCACTTTCTGAATTGAATTACTGAAAGAAATGAACTTTTCCACGATATTCTAATTCATTGAGATGCGCCTGTATGCAATCACTTTATGAAAAGCTCCATAAAAACATGACACTTTCGTACCACCTCGCCATCAGATATTCACTGCCTGGTACAATGATAGGATTTCCACTTTCTTACAAATATCGTCTTAAGTTAGCCTATATAATGCACCAAGCAGGACTTTATCCTACTGCTCTCTGCAGCTTGTCAGGTGTTTGTTAGTATATCCAAATTATAGGCGACTGACAGACATCTTATTCAATCAGGCTATGCCGAACTGTGATTTGTAAAATGTCCATATTGGTTAACGTCCTACGAACAGTATATTCAATGATCTGCCAATAATCAACAACCTTAAACAACCAGATTTCTGGTGTAATTTGGTGTGTCCTCCTCCAAAAAAACTAAAGTTAACTCTCACCATTTCCCGCAGGTTCGCGTTGCTTCCTTCTCATCCATCGACAAAATCTTTAAATAAAGATCCACTGACAGAAGAAGATTAATCTGGAGTTTCTGCCTTGACACTTTCGTTTCAATTCACCAGAACAGAAAGTGAAAATTATCCGTAAACTACCAACGCATGTTCTTGTTTTGCGCTTCTGCCACAAGTTGGCGCAAAAGATCTCCTAATATAGTTTCTGTTTCAGGTTTTAGTCTACTCTGGGATTCACTGTGCTGTGATCTCAATCACATCTGCCGAGATTTGATCATACTGCGGCAACAGTTTCTTCATGCTAGATATAATTATCTATAGGGAGCGGTTAGGAAAACACGTAAAAATAAAATAATATATAGAAAGAAGATATATACTGTAGCCTATACAGCCTATATATGCACATATTTTAATATCGGGGAGTGGAGGTACAAGAACTGTATGTAATATAAATGTAAATGTAGACTTTGTAACATTTTTACAGCCACATGCGTGCGGAGCTGCTTACATGTGCGATGTTACATAGCCTATATAGTGCTTTATCTAGGAGCATTTGACCAGTTTTCAAGTGTTTCACCATTTAGTTTAGCTGTTTCTAGAATGCAGATGTCATGAAATGTATATAGGGCCTATCCAAGTTTGACCTACTTGTAATGTGATCAACCCAGTTTTTAAGAATAACAATAAGCTATTTCCCTGCCGTCGAAGCAGATAAAATGATCCGTCGTTGTTGATAGGACAGAGAAAGATTCTTACTGTAGGCCTAAGTAAGAAACATAAGAAGTGGACAGGTAGGGAGATATTTACAATATAGTCCTAAGAACCTCAATAGTACATTTCCAGAGTTTTTGGACTTTATGCATAGTCCAAAACATTATGCATAAAGTTACCAGTTTCAGAAAAAGTATTAAATGTATCATCTTTAACCATTTCTATTCTATGTCTGCGTTACTGTGAACAAATTCATAATGAATTAACTGATGGGCTAGATTTTAGGAAGAAGGGGCGACCATACCTGAAAAAAAGTAAATCATTAATTCAAAGCGGAGAAGAAAGGCCATTACTGTACGTTTATAATTGTGCAGTAACTTATATTATTTACCTCCTTGTTGTGGTGCGCTCAAGTGATAATTGAGATGTTTCCGATAGTTCTTGAATGCAGCAGAAAAACGATTTGGAGGAAAGCGCTACGAAGCGTCGCTATGGAGACAGATGCCGGAAGTAGCGACTGTAACGGTGAGCACCAACAGCTGGGTTTTTATCCACTGCTTTGTTTGACTGTAAAACAGAATAAAGAAACATTTACAGAGATTATTTATTTCAGCGTGACGCCGTATTGAAGTTTTGTTTTGTGTTGTGTGTCGTGTTGCTCTAGTTTCGTGCGCGAGAGTTTGAAACACTGCTGCCATGATTTGTTCGTGCGCCTTTCTTTCATTCATAGTTTTCATTTATAGTAAAAAAAAGCGACTTGTCGGCTATAGTTCGTGTCTTACTTCAATTTGAAGACATTTACTGTATCCTTAAGGGTTTATAAGTTATTACGGCAGACATATGATAAACCGAACAGTAGATAAAGTTAGTTACTTGCAGCCTTTGGAACTTGTTCAGTATTGTATGTGTGGAAGTAACAGGTGCCAGTTTAACAGTTTAGTGTAAGCTTGTATTGTGTGCAGGCGCAGCCTATATCGACTACAATATTTGAAAAGTGGCGAATTTACCATGAGTGAGGCCACAATAAAATAGCATTTGAAAGGATTTGGGCTTGATATTACCACTATATAGCTTACTGGAACTCATGTAGGCCACAGTAGTGGGTTTAGCTGTAATTTCATTTAGCTCAGCAACATTAGCTACTGTGGAATGAGGTAACAGAATATTTAACAAACTATATTTTGCCATTTAGCCTATCTCAATGAACAACTTTTTCATTTTCCAGGAGGTTTGAAAAGTAATCATGGATAGAGCTTAAGAGTGGGCACAAGTGCACCTACAAGGGCTGTCTGCCCTCACCCACCTCCAACCCAGCCCAACCTGCACCTACTCCCCCCGTCCAGGGATGTCCCGCTCAGCTATCCCACCCCTCTATGATGGGGCCACAGCCCCAGAGGCTCTGTCCCTTCTGCACCAGCGCCTGTTGTTGGCTGAGGAGGAGGCTGACGCTCTTATTCAAGACATGGGTGCACTGGGGGTTTCCAGTGACCAAATCCTGGGATCTGCAGAGAGAATGGGCATCACTCATCAGCCTGTAAGTCCTCTGAAGATGCGTCGGGTCCTTGGGGATGAGGGCATGCTGTGGCAACAGTGCGACTCTCTGGTGAGCAGGGTGTGTCGTATGGAAAGTCTGCTACAGACCCTAAAACTCACCATCTTCCGCCTGGAGACTGAGAGAGAGCTGGATCCCTCTCACACAGGTAATGGCTGATATGTAATCCTAATAACTAACTGAGATAAGGGAATACATTAATGATCTCAGTAAATGTATTGGTATGTGGCAGCTACAATCAGGATACAGCTATGCAGTGGAACCCAAACGAGACAGGGGCTACTTAAACATAACACAATTAATGATTACAACACTAGAATTATGGATATTGAGTAGAAATACAAAAATTGTGTGAAAAATGTCAGTGAGAGTAGTGGGCTAGAAAAAGCAGGCAGAACTGGAAATTCTTGTTACGTTTTCTTCTGTCTTCTATTTTTCCCGGTGCAGCTCATCTGAAGCAGCAGCTGGCAGCGCTGCAGCAGGAGAGTGAGGAGGAGCATCAGGCCTTCAGGAGGCAGGTGATGAAGCTCAGTGACCAGCTCCAGCAGGCTCACCAGGAGAGAGACAAAGCTCGCACAGAGGTGCAGAGGCTAGGGGAGACAGTGGAGGCAGCTACTGCTGCCAAGGTAAAACTATTATTCACTTATTTTATAGCTTGGGTCTTAGTTTTGTACTTTTGTTCATCATTCTTAGTAGTAATGGTAACATTTTACTCACCATTTTCATTGTAGAGATAAAGATATACACTAACACAGCTAGATTGGATAATGTTTATAATGATCACCTGTTTTCACTTGCAAATAAATTATTTAGATTACTGATGTATACCTACATCTCACTCCCAGTGTGTCCCTTTGCCTTTATAATAATGCTGTTGTGTAAACGGTCATGAGGAATGATAGTCAACTATGTACAAATGATGGATGAATGGATATTTCAGAAACTGCTGACTTTTCTGGCTGTCAAAAGTCTCTTTCTGGCCTCTACTGGAACAACACTCCACCCACTAAAAGCTAAAAATATAGTTGGACCCAGCTGCCGGATTGCTTAGCTTAGCATAAAGACTGGAAACAGTGGGCATCTACTTCTTAGCCAGGAGGAGTGACTTCTTGGAGTCTCCACTGGTTGCCGGGCAACTGCTCCTGGCCAAGAAATAGTCTGGCACATAAAACCACAACTTTTACACTTAGATATTTGTATGGATTAAACAAACGAGATATAATGTGTTAATTAGTGAGCTTTAGATTGTTTTACCTTCGGACTGAGCCAGGTTAGCTGTTCCCCCTCCCCCACCTTTATGCTCCAACTTCGTATTTACTGTACAGCCGTGAGAGTGGCATCAATCTTCTCATCTAACTCTTGGCAAGAAAGCACATTTTACAAATTGCTGGACTATTCCTTTAATCATTAATGGATGATGGTGCTGTGGACCGCGTTTCATCAAGTTAATAGAATTTCTAATGTAACCACTCTGTTGTTGAACTTTTTCTTCTTTGTTTTCCTTCCTTTACTTACTTTATCAGCAGCTTATTTCTGTTTTCTTGCCATTTTTTCTCTTCAGTTTTTGTTACTGGAAGATTTTCTGCGCTGTGTGTATTGCATGAAGACCTAATTACTGTGAACTACAGTGATCTGTGTCTTCTTGGTGTAGAAAATACAACTCGCAGGTGCCACTGGACATAAAACCTGTGTGAAAATCTTTTTAAACAGATTTGTTCCTTTTTAAAAATCTGGGTATTTCAAACTGGTAAAACCCCCAACACAATGGAGCTTTAGGTGCACACAGTGAGCACTGAAGTGGTCATTGTGTCAAGGGTTGTGATTATTACCGTCTGTCTTTTGCTCCAGATGGATGTGGCTATGGCTGCTGAGGAGCTGAAGCTTGTCAAATTAGAGATGAGTCAGAAACTGATGGAGGTGAGTGGCTATTTATTTTAATTTATTTTAGCCCTTTTACCCCCAATCCCCCACTGTCAAACCTGTATTTTATAAGGCCTGACCGACTGAAAATGAACCATCCTAATGAAACTTTCCTCCGGTCAGATGAAAGAGCAGATGAGCCAGGAGTCCGCCCGCTCCGCTGAAGCCCTGAAATCTCACGGCGAGCTTCTCCAGCGGGTTGAGGAGATGGAGAGAGAGGTGGAGATGGAGAGGAGACAGGTACACTGTAAGAGAGCTCACTGAGTGATGAACATGTGTAAACAGCAGCTGACATGTTGTCTGCCTCTGGCCTCTCAGGCTCTGCTGCTGCAGTCGGATTGCCAGGCCTTGCATGTGGAGGTCCAGAGCAGCCGGCAGCAACTGGAGGAAGCAAAAGGCAGAGGCAGACAGCTGGAGGAACACTGTCAGCTGCTCAAGGAACAGACAGGTGAGGAGTATCCAGGGGTCCAGAATCTGTCTGCTGTGGCTGTGCTACAAATGACAGTATGTTTCACTAGCTGCCAGTCAAGTATACGACTGATTCAGAACTCTTTTGGTCACCTTCAACGTATGGCGTGGTCAGGTCCTCTCTCACAGACCTGATAGTTGTTCTAAGCTCCACTATGACAAACAAGACAAGGCTGAAGGCTTCATGTATAAATACACCAGATCAACCTGAATCACAAAGTGGGCTAAGGCTACAACTAGGAAATAGTGAAAAATGCCTTTGATATTTTCTCAGAGCCCAAGATGACATCTTCAGAGTTGCTTGTTTTGTCCAACTGTCCAAAACTCAAACTTTAAATTTACAATAAAAAAAGACAGAGAAAAGCAGCAAATTCTCACACTAGAGAGTTTGGAACTAGAGAATACTTGACATTTTTGCTTAATAAATGACTTAAACAATCAATCATTTTTCTTAAGATCGACTAATTGTTTCAGCTCTGAAGTGGGCAACAGAGAGGTGTCTCCTATAGCACTTAACTGAGACACTGACTGGACATTCTCTCTATATTCCAAAATGAACTGCTGCCATTGAGCTTGGAATAAAAAGCAGTGACAAAGCTGGTCACAGCAGTGATGGTTTAACCTCTTATCCAGCATGCGCTAAAATGAAGGTATTCACTTGACTGAAGCAGTGTTACTGTGGTTTCTGAGTTTTCAAAGGTTTACAAAATCTAAACACACATCTAAACTATTTATGCTGCCGTTTGGGCCCACCAGCTAGCACAGTTTCCTAGGTGAATGTTTAAATGCCTTCAGATTTTACACACTTCTTGAAAGAAATAGCAGGGAAATACATTTATTGGCTTTCTTACCGAGAGTTAGAGGTGATTAAGACTGATAGCAATCTTATATCTGCCCGTTAAATATGGAGCTAGAGACAGGGGACGGTTAGCTTAGCTTAGTAGAAAAACTGGAAACAGGGGGAAACAGCTTGCCTGGCTGTATCCAGCACACAATCCCCCTGTTGTTTTAGATTTAACATGTTATTAGTGAGCTTTATAGGTGTTTATAGGGGGATTTTTCAAACTTTGGACAGAGCTGGCTGTTTCCCCTGCTCCCAGTCTTTGTGCTACGCTAAGTTAACTGTCTCCTGGCTGTAGCTTCATATTTAACAGACAGACATGAGAGTAGTCGAACTTACACTACTTACACTACAATTTGCAAGGCAGGTTTAAAGGAATACCTTTAAACCTGCCTTGCAAATTGTAGTGTAATCTTATGGAAAGGTTGACATTTATGTCATTTATTTATTTGTTTTTACTGGGTTTTTTTAAATGTGAAACCCTTTCTGGCTATAAGGGCAGACAGGTACAAATCACACTTCCATTCTTAATATTTCCCAGTGCTGCACATGTTTGGATGCTGACCTGCATTTTTCCATTTGACTTTCACAGCAATGAAAGACTCCCTTGTGTCTGAGTTGAAAGCTGAACTGAAAGTAAGTAGAGAGAGAGAGATCAGTGAATGAACATGTCCTCAGTAAATTCTCATCTGTGAAATGTATGGTCTGTGATGCTGTTTTTCTGTCAGTGAATATTGTACGTGTGTGTTGTGTTCATGGTGTTCGTCTGGCCCTTCAGAGGCAGCAGACAGAAAACAGTAAACTGCTGAAGGAGGGCAGAGAGCTGAGAGCTGCTGCTGACGGAGTCCAGGTCAGGAGCCTTACGGGCATACTTTCTTTCTTCATCAGGTTTTTTGAGCCATCCAACCATTTTAGACTGTGGGGTTCTTGCATGTTTCACCACAATCATGGGATACCTGGAAAAGTCCAATGACTTGAAAGTTACAGTATTTTTTCCTAGCTTTGAAATATGGCAGAACTGTGAAAATTTGAATTAATTAAAGTAACCCAAATAACAAGTTTCAAAATTATACAAGTGATCAGAGATCATTGTAGTTAAAATTAAAATTAGATTAACATTGAATTAAAATCTAACAATGGATTATTTTATTATTAGCTCTGAAAGTTCATTCATTCAAACACTTTTGTCCTCTGTTTTTTTTTTTTTTTAAAGATTTCCAGCTTTTGGTGCCCTTTTGACAACATCAGTTATCAAATGCAGTGTAATACATTATACTCATATCTAATGCCCTGCACTCTTCGTCATATCTGTTTAAATGTTTATATATATATATATATAACAGACCCTGAATAAGCAGCTGCAAAGTCAGTGTTCCCAGCTCACTTCTGCCCTGCGTTCACTCACAGTGGAGAATGAAAATCAGAAGGCCAGCTTAAAGGTATTGCACACACACACGCACACACACACACACACACACACACACACACACACACACACACACACACACAAAACCAAACACAGTTTCTCTCTGCGTCTTTCAGGCTGAGAGGAGTCGTGTGGTCAAGCAGCTGCAAGAGCAAGACCTGCTGCTGGAGGCAGCCAGACGCAGCATTCAGACTGAGCTACAGGTGGCGCTAACAGATAAAGTTAGCCTGCAGCTGGAGCTGTGAGTCTCTTATGCTTACCACTCAAACCTCACACTTGTAACTAACGATGTCAACATGTAAATGTGGTAAATCACCGTGATTGTTACTAACTGGGAGTGCTGATGCTGTTTGTCACACCATCTTATTGGTGTAATCAGGGTATAGATAGCAGGAAAAATGAACAGGTGACACACTATATGTAAGTGTTCAAAACACTACTTTTTACTGCAAGACACACAGAAGTAAGGTTTTGTGTGGCATAATCCTGTCTGAGTGAGGAATGTTGTTGTCATTCTGTGAAGCTTTAAAGATAAAACATACTAATTTGTGATCTGGGCTAGGCGTATCTCACTGAAATGAATATCACTGATATCAGCGTCTGTCTGATTAGTGTTGAATTCTGTTGTTTTTTGGATTGAACAGCAGACGGTGCTGCATTGCTGACTTCTTGCTTTGCATTACTGAGTTTTGGTTTGCTCTTCTTGGACTCTTCTTGTTCCCAGTCAGCCATGTCTGTCCTCTATATGTGTCTGGGTGATTCTCTGCCTCATGATGAACTACAGCTATTTCCCCTATACCATCAAATAACATTTTTTGCAGTTCACATTTCTGTTCTTTGTCGTATTCTGCAGTGCTCAGAGTTTTGTGTTGCAGTTATTGGTTTCTGATCACACACTTCTTTGCATTTTATTATTTTGACAAAATAAAATCCATAAGTACAAGTGGAAGGATGCACACCCAAAACTCCTTCCAGATGTTGGACAAAAAATGCATACCAACAATAAAGATTTGCAGACCTTTTCCGATTTTTAAAATATCCTCTGAGCCAAATCGGCCATACATGAGAACATAATCAGCTGTTGTTAGGCACTGAATCTGTCTTTCTCTCTCTCTTTTTTCTCTTGTTTGCCCAAGATCACTGTGAGAGATGAGTATTGGTGGGGGAGGAGGACATTTTAACATTTGAGAACAGTGGGGTTAGACAGATATATTGGTTTGCAAAGCCTCAGACTGATATTTGTCCTTTATTAAAAATCAAACTCAGTCTCTGCTATCCATATTTGATATGAATCAGATTTTCAGTTTTTGACTCTTTGGTGTCATTATTTAATGAAAACTGTCTGACTGTGCTGCGGACCCAACCACCTAAAACAATGATACAATATTCAGTGGAGAGATTCAGTATCATCTCATGGTCTAACACTGTTGCTAGTGATGTATTTTGGACATGAAATAGTCACATTTGTAAAAAGTGAGAAAAGTGTATTAAGTTTTTGGAAGTACCTTTTTAGATATGAAAAAAATCTGTCTTTCTTCAGAGAGAAGCTCAAAGGCGAACATGCACAGCTCCTGCAGAGCTCCTCCACTGCACAAGAGACAGCCGCCACTCAGAGGGAACTACTGGAGTGCACCACTGAGAGGCTACGGGGGGAGCTGAGCACGGCCAAAAAAGAGGAAGAGGCAACGAGGAAAGACCTAGAGGGTTCAAAAAAGGAGGTATATTCAACAAATGCAGTACTATTTTTTGCATGATGGGTAGTGGTGTACCAGTAAGTAAAACAATCCCTCTTTTGTGTGTCCCTGTCTCTTCTCTCTCTGCACACCAGTTACGTCTTGTTGTCACTAAGTTGGAGGGTGAGAGGAGAAGTCTGGAGACCCAGCTTAGCGAGGCCAAGGTAGGATTGACCAGAATACCATCTCACCTCATATAATACCTTTTATACCTTATACATTCACCGGTTGCTCATAGTACTAACTTCTGTCCATGCTGGTGGCCTGTGGACCTGTGATTGGCAGCAGGAGGTGGGATCTCTGAGCTCAGCCTTACAGAGCCAGCAGGATGAGAACAGGAGGCTGAAGGTGGCTGCTTTAGAGCAGCAACAGGTGAGAGACAGGTCACCATGACTGTAATCATTACAATCAGCATTTCATCTGTCATTGTGGATCTACTTATACACACTTACGGTAATTTTATGTGTGTTTTTATGTGTGTGTGTGTCTGTGTGTGTGTGTGTGTGTGTGTTTGTGGTTGTATGCAGCATGCAGTGCAACAGGTGGACCAGATGCTTAAGGACCTAACTGACAAGAACAAGCCGGCCTATGAGAAAGGGAAATTAAAGGTACAACACACACAAAAACACTGATTACACATCAGTGTTTGCCTCTCGTTTTTTAAATGATGCTTAACTCAGTACACAACTAAATAGGTTTAAACCTGCATTAACAGATTTCTGAACACTTGGCAGAAGAAACAAGCTGTACATATTACCTCCTGGTGATAGGTGATATGGCAAAGAAATATCTGGTTCTTTAGCTGCTAAGTGCTCCACTATGTTCACCAGCTAGCAGCTAACGTTGTTTCTTTGCTGTTTAGTGGTGGGCAGGTAGTGTACAGTGGGCTTTTAGAGCTGGAAATTAAGCTGATAAGAGGGGTGAGAGAGAACCAAAACAATACAGCTGTGGGCTGCAACACCAACACAAAGAGCTGAAAGATGCTAAAACACTCCATAGAGCTGAGAGGAACTGCAGGATGTGACCCCTTTCACATACACACAGTAATGTAATCACATGTGATAATGAGCCACATGATGCTTATGTTATGTCCATTGTTCAGATCTTTCTGTCTTTTAGTACTTGTGGCACAATATGAAAAAATAGTCAAAACA
The DNA here is from genome assembly GCA_008360985.2 of Macquaria ambigua. NCBI lineage: Eukaryota > Metazoa > Chordata > Actinopteri > Centrarchiformes > Percichthyidae > Macquaria > Macquaria ambigua. Next base: position 72,651 of record VMKM01002161.1, on the reverse strand, counting down.
CTTCACGCAAAAGACTCTATCTTATTAAGCAGGTTTGTTGCTGTTAAGGTAGCAAAGGTATTGTGTTTTAGGGTTAGGTACGAACTTCAGTGCAAAAAATACTCTTCAAGTTGGAGTGTGTCTTAGTCCATCTTCTGAGACTATAATTTGATGGATATGGTTTTTGAAGCACAGTGCATTATCCTTAATTGTGATAATTTTTATTCATAAAAGATTCAGGGATTGACGTTATTCTTGGTGGAGTGGGAAAGATTCTATGTTTTACTCTTATGTGATAATCAATTAACCCACATTACTGGGTTAGCAGTTCTTTAGAAGAATCAATGTAACAGATTACGTAGCTTTCACAGACTTTTACTACTGATGAAGAAGAAATCTTGGACATCTTTCCTTTCTTACAAATGGCCAAAAACGCAGGTTTAACCTTAGTACTTCCTCTAATTAAGTGTACAAGATAAACAAACCTGTCCTCACAGTGAGCAGTAACATCAGCTGTCTTGTGCTGTAGATCGGTGAGCTGGAGGCCTTGCAGGGTGTCTGTGGTCCTGCAGGGGGTGTTGTCAGTCAAACCCTTGAAAACATCCTGGCCTCCCATACCACACTCCCACTCAACTGTCAGACCCTGCAGCAGGAGCAGGGGGGGCGAGAGCAGGAGCTGGCCACACTCAAGAAGGACAGGTCAGAGCTACGTGGGGTTTACAACCACGGCATGATTGGATGGAGAAGCAGTGTGAAGTGTGTGTGCCTGTTCCTACAGGTGTTTGTCCTGTGACATTGCTATGAATACAATCAATGCAATACCTAGACTGTTAATATAATGCAAGTATTAATAATAATAATAATGATATGATGCAGTAAAGAAGAAAAACATATAACAATACAATGAATCAGGGCAATTAACATAATGCAACTAACAAGTTGAATCTGTCAAGAGCAAATAGTACAAGATCTGTAAGGCAAAGTTTGACATTCTGCATTGAATGTGCATAATGACTTAAAGACGTATGTGTATAGAGGGTGTGTGCATACTTGGATCACATTAAGCTGTGTAACTGGGAGCGTTACATGCTGCTTTCTTTTGTGCCAGGCTGCAGGCTCAGAGAGAAATCAGGAAACACCAAGCAGAGGTGGAGAAATTCCAGCGACTCCTGACATCTACTCACTCCAAGAACAGCCGAGCTGTAAGGACACACTATTTCTTTAACTGATACACTCATACACACACTTTATATAGGTTGTATGAGCTATTTTAAAAACACTGGATGAGAATTCCTGTCACTGATGAAGCTAATTAGAAATGTCTACATATATATTTTTGATATTTGTAGATGAAGTTGCCATTTGTCATTATTCACGTCAACAAATACCTATATTCACTGTTCCCTCAGACATGTATGCCTGAGAAGTGACTATAATAAAGAAGATACATTTCTCCAAGGCAAAGTATCACTGGGGGCAGAAATGACCTCATTGGTTGAGTCAAAGAAAACCTTTCAAGCCTGCAAATTGAATGAAACTTAAAGAAGAACATTCTTTAAGTTTCATCCTTGCTTGTTCTAGGTAGGTCAGCAAGATAAGTAACTAGTTTCTGGACTGCTTTTCTTCAGTCAGCAGTTAAAAGAACTTCCTGTCAGACTATTATTATTACTTGTTTCAATTACTTGTAAATTTGTTTGAGAATATGTGTAAATAAAGCAGAACATCCACTGAAACAATAAGGGCCTAAGATAAAGGAATAGTTTGAAATTTTGGGAAATACATATCATCGAAGATCAATACCACTCTTATGTCTGTACGGTGTGCCAGACTATTCCTTGGCCGGGCACAGTAACTTCCTGGAGTCTCTGCTGGTTGCCTGGAAGACAAGACTCCAGTAAGTCACTGAGCCCCAGCCAAGAAATAGTCTTACCCATAACCCCTCATAAAACCACAACTTGGTGTTTTTACACTTCAGCTTTTCTACTGAACAAACAAGATATGATGTATGTAATTAGTGAGCTTTGGTGCTGCTGGTAGGCAGGTTTTGTTTCCTTTGGACAGAACTAGCTGCTTCCCCCTCTTTATGCTAAGCTAAGCTAACCAGCTGCTGGCTGTAACTTCATATTTTCTGTGTAGACATGAGAGAAGTATCAGTCTGCTCATCTAACTCTGGGCAAGAAAGCAAATAAGCCTATTTGCCAAAATGATGGACTGTTCTTCTAAGGCAGGTCCTGCATTATGATTTTGTTGGGGTCCTGAGAGGCCCTCAACAAAATGTAGTTTTTTAAGACCTGTGTTATTTCACTTGACATTGTGCTTACACGGCTTATATTCCTAAATACTTTTCCGATTTATTAAATTACAATATATTTGGGGCATGTAGCAGTGTAGCCTAGGGGTACTGAGCTCTGGGCAAAATATAATGAAGGTGTCATGTATAGTCTGCTGTGTGCCTTATGGGAACTCAAAGCTGACAGGTTACATACAAGTGGTCAATAGGGGCCCACAGCTCATGTTTGCCATGGGTCCCCCCCGGTTACATTAACATGTTTGTATAATTAAAATTGTGAATATACTGTACTGTGTGTGTGTGTGAAACTTCCAGCTGGACTCCTTGCAGAAGGCCTTAGATACAGCCAAAGTGGACAAAAAGAGGCTGGCCCAGCGTTTGGAGCAGGCTGCATTGACCAACAGCAAATTACACCGCAAACTGGAGCAGGCCAGAGACCAGTACCGGGTCACCATGACACTGAGGTACACTGTGAGAAAACAGCTTGGTGACAGTGTGTGACATGACATCTGTGTGTGTGCGAACAAGACATCTTATATATGTACTGTATTAATGACATCTTTGCGTGCTGTCATCATGCATTGCAGAGATGAAGAGCTACGCGAGGCTTGGACAAAGATTAGTCATTTGTCTGAAGAGCTGGGCGCTGTAAAGCAACAAACTAGGGGAGACTATGAATCCTCCATGAAGATGCTGCATCGAGAAATCTCAGAGGTACCAAATGGCAGAAGTGTTTCATTGTGTTATATTGATTTTCTTTTTTTTTTTTGAGAAATTCCTGTGCAGGTACAAGATATTCTGCTGTGAATGATCACAGCTTGTGAAGTCCCTGATTAAACAGTATCCAGGCCTCAGACTGGTGTCGAAAGGCCTCCAAATAGGACTTGAGAGTAAAAGCTGGAAGTGGCCAAAAACTATTCTAAGCTGCTGAGAGAATTACTGAAGTGTAAATATGTAAATATGTATGGATATGCATAATCCATATTGAAAATCCTTACCTCTGACTGTGCTGTTTTGTTTTAAAGCAGTGTACAAAACAGTAGAGGCTGCCAGACTTCTCATTACAAGACTCTTTGTTTACATCATCAGTTCTTTCTCAAAATGAATTAGCTACTGATTCATCACTGTCAAATTAATAAAGAATTGTGCTAGCTCTCTTCTCCTGTCTTGTGCCTCAGGTTCATCCTTTTTACCCTGCTTTTGTGAATTCCCTGTTTCCTTGCCTAGCTAAAAATGACAGTTAAGGACTCGTCAACCGGGTCAGGTGACCTGTCCAAGGCCAATCAGGAGCTCCGCCAACGGGTGTCTGAGCTGGAGTGGCAGGTGTCCAAACAGAGAGCTTGTATCAGAGAGCAGAGGAGCCAGCTGAGGCAGCAACAGAGGAGCAGAGATTTACAGGACGACTCTCAGAAAGTGGAGGTAGATACTTCACCCTGGACACACAGTAATAATAAAGATGTTGAACAAACAGGTCTTAGAAGTAGGGAATGATTAGCATTTTTCCTTCCTTCATTAAGTACTGTTGAGTATAAACACAACTGATGATGTCACCTAAAATGATTTAATGTGATCCAGTGAAGACTTTCAGTGTCCTATAATGGTCAAAATGTAGTTTCCGTCTTCTCCAACATGACAAGATTACAGTTCTGGAGGAGACACTATATTTTCTTATAATTATTTTTCCAATGATCTAACAACTGAGATTTGAAGCTATTGAATATTGGCACAAAAGAACTGCTTTTGATATCATTAATTTAGAATATTGATTATAATATTGAGGCTTGTATTGTCCTTTAAAAGCCTTTCATGTTAAATCCTAGTGCAGAGATAGGAGAGGAGGTTGGGACCATGTTTGAGGCAAGGCCAGGACAGGTACATGCAATCCACAACAGAAGAATCTTAAAGTCTTAAGTCTTGTATCTTAAAAGTGGAAGTTTTGGTCACTGTGAGACTGTATAGATATTCAGTCTGCTGCGTCAACAGAGGTTTGAAGAGAGCATCGGGACTCTGCACGAGAAAGAGGAGGCTGACAGTGAGCTCCAGCAGGTCAGGATGGACTCTCAGCAGGTAAGTGTCTCATTTCACATGATTTCTTTCTCTTTCTTCCAACCATCTTAACTTTTTACTAATATTGTTTAGTCAACATAGGTTTGTCTGTTGTTTGTCCTGTTCTCTTGTACTGGCTTTCTTCTGTTTCAAGGTGAAGCTTGAACTTTAAAAAAATAAATTATACAGTTCCTTGAAGCCACTGAAACCTTGAGGCTCGTCAGTAAAGCATATTTAGCAGTTTGTGAATCTCAAACTAGTTAGACCTCCTGATTTGATGTGTAGGAATAAGCCTTTAAGTTTGTCTTTATGTATTTAAATATTGAAATCCCCAGTGACATTTAGAGAGCCTCTGATCTCTGAAAGCATGTGTAGCTAAGTCTTTGTCCCCTTTGATGCCTTATATGAGTGGAGGATATTTTCAGTTGCATAATGGAGCTATTGATGTTCTCAATCAAGTGCATCTGACTCAAATTGTTTACTCATGATCCAAACGAATAATATATTCTATTGATTTGTTTAAAATGGACAAAAGTGGCTTTTGGGTCACATTTCAGTTCTGATTTACTTTAAATGAAGGATTTCATGTCCACTAATGGGTTTAGAAAATTCTCATGGTCTGACATTCATTTTAAGACTACACACTGAAAACCTCATTGTCAGCAAGCTATAAACAACAGTTTTTTACTTTCTGAAAAGCAGACATTTAGTTTTTTGCATGTAGAAAAAGACTAACCAAATGGTAAATGGACCTCACTTATATAGTGCTTTTCAATCTTAACGGTTCCCAAAGTGCTTTACAGTTTAGTCTCATTCACCCATTGGCACACACCAGTGGTGATGAAGCTGCCATGCCATGTGCTGGCCTCCATCAGGAGCAACTTAGGGTTCAGTGCCCAAAGACACGACATGTGGACAGGAAGAGCTGGAGATTGAACCGCCTACCCTGGGATTAATAGATGACTCGCTCTACCTCCTGAGCTACAGCCCCCCAAGCTTGAAAGACATCATTTGCAAAAGCGGACATCAGTTGAAATTCTCAGTGTGTTTGTATCTGGTTCAGCACTGCAGCTGTAATACAGTTGCTTCACTGCAGCAGGCTGAAGAGGTTATTAAAACAGGATGAGTCCACAGAGCTGTATGGAGAAGACTTCTGTTGTAGACAAACAGATCTGACTCAGGGTCACAGTTGTTTCTTTACATCCAGACAGATCACAGTGATGTAAAGATGGATGGAATTGGATTCTTGAGTTCAAACTTAGAAGTAACTGAACTGCAGTGGACCTGAGTACATGAAGATGGCAGTTTGCTGACTTGCTGTTATTGTGATGTTTGTCTGAGGGTTTTATTGTCAGTGATTATTTCGGTTCTGAATCTTGTTGCATCACACTACACAGACAGTTCAAGAGTTACCAACTGGTCAGACCAATCCCATCGTCTTGTGCCTGTTTGGTCAGACAGGAAGAGTCAAAGCAAATGCCTGGTGCATACTACTACGCCACGGGAAGGTCCAGCATAATTTGTTTTCCAAGGAGATTCAAGGAGAATTCTAGGAGACAACTCTTTTGCGCCCCCTTAATTAACAATTGATCCTGAGGGCTGTTTTATAAACGTGGCTCAGAGAAGCAGAGCTTATTATGAAAAGCCGGGCATTAAATGAGTCTAACAAACTGAACCAGGATTCATCTGTTTGAGTAAACCATCTTAGAGCTGATGTGATGAGACTAAAAGCCTGGTTTAGGGACTGCTTGTTCATGACTTTGAAACACAGCCCTGAGTCATCAAGCACAGATCACATCAATTCATAGTGAAGATAATGGACATGTCAAGACAAAACTGTGATGCTCTCACAGAGCAGCACTTATTTTACTCTCCACGTCATTTTTAATCAGCAAAAACAAACAATACCACTGCCATTAACAAAGCAAAAGAGAACCTTAGGCAGCATGTGGTAGACCAGCTGTGAACTCAGGCTGACACAAGTACAGATGAACTCAGCCCCCCTGAACTATCCTGTTAGCTCAGTTTCTTTAATCATGTCATAATGGGTTTTGGTGTATGTATGTATAGCAAGAAAATAATTAGCATTTTCTAAAAGATTAAGCTCCTCTGTTTGATTGTGCTGCTTGGTTTATACAAGTGACATAAAAGCCTCTATACTGTGAAAATACAGTTTGAATACCGTCAGACTGGCTGTCTGCATCTCTCGTATGTTTAGCCACGTTTATTTGTTTAGCACGGCTATTTGGATGGCAATGTCGGTCAGTCCACCACTTTGGTCCATACTGAAATATCTCAACAACTACTGGATGGATTGTCATGAAATTTAGTACAGACATTCATGGTCCCCAGAGGATGAATCCTACTGCCTTTGGTGATCCCTTGACCCTTTCCTCTAGTGCCACCAGCAGGTTGGCATTTTGAAATTTGTTACACAAATTCATGTTCCTGTCAGGATGAAGAATAATTTTGGTGATCCTCTGACTTTTCATCAAGCGCCACCTTCAGGTCACAATTTTAATTTGTCTAATGGTTTAAATTACCTGCAAAACTAATGATACTTGCTGGCCTTTGTGTTTAGTGCTAATTATTAAATGTTAGCATGCTAACATGTTAAACTAAAATGGTGAACATGGTAAATATAGCAACATATAGGTTAACATCAGCATATTAGCATTGTCATTGTGAGCATGTTAGCATGCAGATGTTAGCATTTAGCTCAAAGCACCACTGTGCTTACATACAGCCTGAAAGAGCTGCTAGCATGGCTGAATAGTCTTAGTCTTGTAAATAGATTGATTTCTGGGAGTCTGAGTCTTTCATTCTATCTAGGTGACATTTAAAGAGCGAACAAATAGAGAAAAATGCTACTTACTATGAGGCTACTGCCGTGAGTAAATGGACCCATGGCAAATGGGAGGCAGAGTATATTAATTTTGTTGTAATTGCATTTGAAAGCACATATGTTGCCTGAAACAGTGTGCAGACACTTTAAACCAAAAAGAAGTATGAGCTCAGATTTTAATTACACAAGAAGAGCAGCCCATGCTAGAAACTGATCCCTGTTTACAGTGCAGCAGTAAAGAGGAATCTTCAGGGAGGAACTTTGGTAAAAACACTGTTTCAGTCTGGCAGATTGATTGTAACTGATTTAACTGGTAATCTTGTTTTATGAAACACCCCTCTGCTATGCACAGTTTGTTGATTTTGTACTGTAAATGTATAGTTTGATACCTGCTGGGTTTTGCAGGTTTTACGCAAAAGGGAGGCAGAGTGGGAGAGGTGGACCTCTACCATCCAACGCTGGGAGGCCAAGAGAGAGCTGGCTCACATCGCTGGAGGATCCAAGCCTGTGAGGACACAGCTGATAACACAGTCACACTGATAATAACCAACCCGTGGTGGAAAGTAAAATGCTGCTTACTTGTTGAAGCATCAGTAATAATGATATATATAATAATTTAACTCTCTGAAAGAGACCATTCCTAACAAGTACTTTGACTTTAATAGCCTACTTTAAGTAAATTTTTTTGTAAATAATTTTATACTTTTTCTTTAGTAAAAGATGAGTACTTCTTCGACCACTGTAACCGACACATTAGAGAAGTAATGTATCTCTCACACACACACACACACACACACACACACACATACACACATACACACACCTGAAAACAGACTGAAGCAACATGACACAATTATCCTTTGTATTTATTCAAACATTAAACGGTGACCAACAGAGAGGAAGAGATAGCAGCCACGTGTGGAATAGCAGCTGTAGAGTCAGACGTGTGTGTGTGTGATGTGCTCCGTGTATATCGATAAGAATTTAATGATGTTCAGAGGTGAAACATGCACTCTCATCAAAACAAACTGTACAACCCTAACATCTGATATACTTCTCCACTGTACAAAGATTCTTATTTTTTGTTCTTTATACAAAAGTATTTTTTTTTAAATAACACTGCGTACAAATGCATGATTCTCCATCTACCATAGTTGTACTTTCTTATGTACAGAGTGTTGGCTTCTGTTATTTGGTGAGTTAACTGTGAATATACTGTATGATGTGCCCTCGCGCTCTCCCTCTCGCTTGAATCCCGGGTTGTATAAGATCATTCCCAGCTCACCAGGAAACACAGAGATGTGAATTAGCCAATAGCAGAGGTTCTTCCGTTTCCAATAGAAAGGGCTCTCAAATCAGCTCATCCAACAGGGTCAAGTTGTGAGGAAAAACATTCTTCTCTTCTTATTTTTTTCATCCAGAGCTAAAATATTTGATAAATATAGCAGCTCCTTTGTGATTGTACCGCAAGCTGAAGAGTTAAATGTAGACACAAAGATCCTCCATTTGGCGCTGCACTTTGCTACAAATCCTGAGAAAAACATCCACCTTCTTTTTCTAAAAAAGTTGACAAATCTTAAAAACCGTACAAACACTCACAGTGACAAGAGACCAATGCAGACAAACAATACAACAGTCATGACCATTACTCTCTGCAGCCACAAGAGTGCGGCATTGCGACACAAATCAAACTCCAATACCAAATTGAAAGAACACCAACATTTTGGCAGGCACAAGGATGCTACTGATCTCAGTTCATTTTTAAATTGGTCCTTGTCCAGTTTACATTGGGGACTGAAAGCACTGTTGCTGCCAATCATTAATCTTCTGATATGCTGATGTTTTTCTAGTTGATGCTACAAAGAAGAGGAAACATGTTGCTTAATTAAAAACCAAATAGCTTATGAGTCCTACGCGTATTGTGTGATATATCTGCTAAAATAGAAAAATAGATGATTTCAAAATAAATTTAGACATAGAAAAATATATATAATCAAATGATATATATGTACATGATCAATGGTCATGTGACTCATGCTTTAGGTTGGTTAGTACAGACAATGGACAACTGTATAAACTTTCCTAATTGAAAATGTGTAGTGATAATGTTGAAAAGATACATTTCCTTCCTGTATCCTTTATAGGCAAGAATAGGCTTTATGCACATGAATGCGTGATGTAGGACAGGTTGTGTGTGTGTGTGTGTGTGTGTTGTCGGTGCTGTGAAGATGAAGTTCATCCAAAGGTCAACAGGCGGGCGGAGAGGTCACCATACGGAGCATTTGTCCACAGGGTTCATTGGGGAACCCTTCGGACAGTGGAAAACACGGGAAAACTCATCGAACTGGGAAACACTGCCAATCACTCTGCAGGGGGAGGAAACACAGGGACGGCCAATAGTAATGTGGAGATCATGAAACATGTGCCTGTGTATGTGTGTAGTATGTGCAGTTATGTCATAATTTAAGTGTAGTGTTGTAGTTCGATTCTTTTTGGATATCTTGGAATAGAAGATTATCCTACAGTTGAAGTCTTTCCTAAAATGTAAAAGCAATACGCACAACTGATGACTCTCTGGGCGTTTGTGAGTTTTTTATGTGAGAGTGTGTGTGTGTGTGTGTACTGTACCTGTAGTGCTCTGGTGCATGTTTGTCAGTCAGCAGCTGCAAGTAGATGGACTGAGATCTTCTCTTCATACACCAGTTCTGAGAAGACAACATTAACACAGCAGTGACCAAACCTGGATACAGTTTAGCCAAAGCAGGACACCACTTCTGGCAAGTAACAAAGTACATTTACTCAGGTACTGTAAGAGCCAAAACCAGCGAAAATGTTTTTTGAATGGATTTCTATATTTTGAATGATATTATTTGGTATTTTTTGCACAGTTTAAGTGCTTTGATCTGTAAGAATTAAGGTTTAGTTTTGATATGGTGAGTTTATTGGTTAATTCAGACTCTACTGTGCATGTGTAGATGCCTGTAAACGAAGGTGTCTTGGGTTATTTGGTGATTAGACAGGTGGGTCAGTGATGATGTGCAAGCAGTTTTGGAGGCACACAGCTTTCGACCGTATCCGAAGAAAAACTAAGACTGTTGTACTGTTGGATTCTGTTGGATTTATGAAAGCTGAAATAAAACAACATCATCGATATTCAAAAAGTCTGAGTGAGTTATTTGCAAAATAGCACACCTGTGGGATGTTGGATTGTTTGGATACGTGTCAGCACCTTTCTACTGCCCACACTGAAAGAAACGGCTTAACTAAGAAAATGAGAACTGAAATTTTGCTGCTACAAGTACTGTACTTAAGTACAATTCTGAGGTAGTTGTACTTTACTTGAGTACATTTTCTGATACTTAATACTTCTACTCTTCTACATTTCAGAAGAAAATATTGTACTTTTTACTGCTCTACATTTGTTTTAAGAGCTATAGTTACTAGACACTTAAAACATAAGACATAAAATCATAAAAAAGCAGTTAAAACTCGCTCCACCTTGACCAGCTACAACAGTAAAATGCTACTTATGCATTGATTAATTATCAGTCTTTAAATGTAACTTAATACTTTGTCAGTCAAGGGCATTTTTCTGCAAAACGAGTACTTTTACTTTTGATTTTTAAGAACATTTTGTTGATAATGTTGATTTACTTTATTAGGATTATGCATTCATCCTTTGATCTGAATACTTCTTTCGCTACTGCTTGCTCCATTATGGAGTATGGTAATAGTTTTTTTTAAATAGTTAAAAAATGTTGCATGTACCTTAATTAATCACTGATTTAATGCACCACCCGGTGAGCACGCTGAGTGACTCAAATCAAACACACCCAAGATGTCGCGTGACCAACAGGTGCATGCTGGATCTGGCTAACATGCTAAATGTTAAAATGCTCACGGTGGATCCTCCAGCGGTGACTGCTGCGTCCACTGAGGAACTTCTAGCTTCCGTGAGGTGTGTGAGGCCTCTCTGCTGTCTGTGATAATCCCTGGTACAGAGCCTCGTTCAACACCACAAAACTTTTTGAAAACTTTGAGGAGCAGTGGGACAGAGAGGTTGAGTGGACTGGTTATATTCTGCTTTGAGAAGGAACGAGCAGAGAAGCTGATTGTGGAGGACTTCAGGTGCACGAGACTCGTAGAATGATGCTCTTCAGACAGGTGAGTACAACAACCATAGATATACAATTTTATATTAATTTTTTAAATTATATTTATTAAATTTTATATCTATGACAACAACAAACTCACTTACTGATGTAACTCACTACAGAGGAGAGCGTCAGAAACCACTGCATGTGTGTAAAAACGGCGCAGTTTGTCCTTTGCTTACTATACAGTATATGTGTGGTTGTGGGTTCCACCAAAAACAAAACAAATCCTGGCCAGAAATTGATATGATCAGCCAAAACTGGACACTCTGGTGTCTCATGTTTCACAAGAAACTATTTTTGTACCATACATTATCTTTCAGATGAGAATATTAGGCTATTTGTTTAGAACTGAATCGATTAGGCGATTAACTGTCTATTGACAGAAAATGAATCGTCATTTTTCAAACAAAAATGCCCAAATGCTTTCATGTTAAGTCTTTTCAAATACTTGCTTGTGTTCTTAATCTACTATATCAGTAAAGTGAATATCTTTGGGTTTTGGACTGTTGGTCGGACAAAAGAGGACGTTTAAATACATCACCTTGGACTCTGGGAAATTGTGATGGGCATTTTTCTCATTTTATTGACCAAACGATTCTCAAAAAAATAACCGGCAGATAAATAGATACTTAAAATAATCCTTAGTTGCAGCCCTATATTTGTTACTAGTCAGATATTTAAGAAGTCATTATGTTCAAAAAGCATGCCTGTTGGTCTGCCATGCAGATTTGCATACTCAACCACATTAATTATATGTGAACTCAAAGATGATTGAATTGCCTCACAGCTAGTATGCTTTTCTTTCACCGTGGACATGCACATATGACATTTCAAATGAATGTGCGCGTATACAAGATTTTCATATCACTTCCCTGTGGCAAGAGTTTTAAAAAATAGACTAAAACACTGCAAATTGCATTAAAAAGTGAGTCTAGATTTTGCCACTGTTACATTAAGCCATGAATTTCAATGAAACCATTGAATTTCAATGATCATCATAATAGTAAGGAGCAGGGGTGGTCTAGTGCTTAGAGCCACTGTACTGTCATCAACGCTGCTTTTCTGATCCCTCCAATGGTTAATGCATCCATCAGCTAATGCTGGGATAATATAGAACTCCTACCTGCTCTCTGTGATCAGTCGCTCCAGCTGAGAGTGGCAGCTAAAATGATTTAACATGTAAATGTGATGAAAGACAGTAATGTGAAACTATTGGGAGGCTTCTGTACCTGTGCAAAGGCGATGAAGAGCAGCTGTTCGTGTGTGTATCTGAGGCCAGGCAGGGGCCTCTCTGGACCATGTTCCCTCACCCACTTCTGATACGCCTGGACAGTGAGAGAGAGGTGTGTGGAGGGAGTGAATAATGAAAGACAGGAGATACAGATGAAATAATGATCCCTCACCTCATGTCCGAAGTAGTATATTCTCTCTAAGTTAAACTAAGATCTGAAATGTACAGTCTCCCCTTGTAGAAATCATTGAAATGTGATGGAAACTTACTTGTTATGTTTACTTTAGCCAATCTAACTGATGATGACTGACAGGCATTATGACTATTGTTGCATTTTGGTATGATCATTTATTTAAAAGTGTTCACTCATTCCCTTTGTACTTTTGTTTCTGCATAAATAAAACACTCGTCGCTTTACTATAGACCACTGACACGCTCAATATGGAATAGAATTATGCAGCAATATCCCAAATACTCTGCTGTTCACGCACACACAAAGACACACTGATGCAAGCAGAGAAGGGGAATTCAAGTAAAAATGTTTATCTTTTATCATGTTTCTGGGGAACTTCTGCTCTTTACTTTCATGCAAATAAAGCAGAGTGGTTTATGGAGAATAAAGAGAGATGTTCGAGACAGAAAAAGGACAGAGGCGCTATATACTGATAGAGCAAACGCTAATATTTAGATTTTGTGAAGCCACATAGTCACAGTATTTGAACAATGATGGTATCGAATATTACTTACATAGTATGACAGCTTGAGCCCTCCCATGTCTGCTATGTTCTCCCCCAGTGTCAGACGACCATTCACCTAGACACACAGAAGGGAAACTACTGAAACACTGAAAGGTCTTAACATTTCTGCCTCTATACGTTTGTGCTGGTATGTACTTATACTTCAAGGTTGTACTTCAGTCTAGGATCTGGCATGTGATTAAAAGGCCAATATCAAATGCCAATATTTGTTCAGTGAAGTTGCTTCTCGCTGATCTCGTCTTCTGATTGAATCATTTTAAAAGAAAGTTCTACATTTTGGGAAATATGCTTATTCGCTTTCTTGCCAGGAGTTAGGTGAGAAGATTAATCACTCATGCTTGAGAATTGGGACATAATACCACTCTCATGTCTTTAGGCTAAATCTGAAGCTGGAGCCAGGAGACTGGTACCTTAGCTTAGCATAAAGACTGAAAACAGGTGGAAACGGCTCGTCTGCTCTGTCCAAATGTGAAAGATCTGCCTACCAGCACCTCTAAAGGTCGTCAATTAAGACGTTATGTCTCCTTAGTTTAGTCTGTACAAAAACTAAAGTGTAAAAACCACAAGATGTGATTTTACGGGGGCTTGACTATTTCTTCGATGATCACAGTGACTTCCTGGAGTCTTGTCGTCACCGTGAGTTTGCCAGGCAACCAGTGGAGTCTCCAGACAGAGCAGGCTAGCTGTTTTTACCGCTTTCAGTCTTAATGCTAGGCTAAGCTAACTAAGCTAATCGCTTGCTGGTTTTAGCTTCATATTCATCATACAGATATGAGAGTGGTTTTGATCTTCTCATGTAACTCTTGGAAAGAAAGTGAATAAGCATATTCCTTTACATTTGACCATTTAAATGAAAACATGTCAAATATTTAGCATTTTATGGGGGTGGTAACACTACTGAAATACCACCAGACCACAGAACGATCCACTGAATCTATTAAAATTGTTCTCCAGAAATGTAGTATTGCACTTCTTTAAAGCTGGGGGACTTGGGAGAGACAGAGTAAAACCAGCATGGTCAAAATTGAAGCAGCAGACGCTGAAATATTCTGACTTTTAGTCCCTAGTAGTGGTCAATCAAGGTCCAAAAACTGTGGAGCCTACATTCCCATAATACAAGTGTCTTTTGACACTATCATCAGATAACCCTGATGACATCACTGACAGCATCAGGCTTACATTATTCCACAGTTTTTACACACTGAGTGGTACTCCTAAGTAAACTGATCTTTAGATTTAAAATTGGCAGAGTGCTCCTTTTTAAAGGAACATGCATGTAATCATGCATATCTATTTGTAATCTGAGCAAAATATTGGAAAAGTCTTCCACAGATAACCAGAGAAGTATTGATCTAACCAGAAATAATAATAAATCAAGCTGCATCATATTAGAGGAGGGCACTGACTTGCTGACATATGGTTTTCAATATAAACCTAACATCAGTCCCAAATATCAGCAAACTTTGTGTGTGTGTGTGTGGAGACCCACCCTCTGGTTATAAACAGTGAAGTTATCGTAGAGCTTGACGATACATTCAGCCTTCGTCTGGAACTTTCTGTAGGACTCCTCCGTCCACCACTGTTTGAGGTTGCCATGACGGTCATACTGGCCCCCTAGGGACATGAACCATTGCATCACTAAGATGAAGGGCAAAAGGGTAGGGGGGGGGCAGTGTTAGCATGGAGACAACACAACCTGCAACTTTCCTTCACAGTCCAAAGAGCTGCCCAGCACATCATCTTTTACACTTTTTGTAGCTGCAGGAGTCAAAGCAAAACGTTATTGGGTTAACCTTGGCTGATGTATCCAGTTCAAGAGCCAATTGAACTGCTTTTCCAGCCAACTAAATTTGTAGAATAAAAGTAATGGCTATCTGCCAAAGAAGCTGGTAGTGCACAAACCTAGCAGTTACACTCAAAGTTATTCCAGCATTTGGTAGGTGGCTGGCAGAAATTCCACACCCTCATTAAATTCTTTTGATGTATCTTAAAGGGCAACACTTTACACTGGAAATGAAAGTTAGAGATTGTGGCTCAAAATAGTCTGCTGTTCAGTTGCGGGCATCCTACAAATGTCATAAAATTACACAAATCAGCAGGGAAGCCTTGCTCTTTCTGTGAAATAAAATAGATCAATGCCATTGCGGGAGTACAACTCTCAAAATAGTAAAAACTTGTGGCCGTATGAGCATTGCTGCAATGGATTATGGGTGAAGAGATTGTCATTCTTACCCCAGTCATCATATCCATGTGTTAGCTCATGGCCAATGATGGCTCCTATTCCTCCATAGTTCAGAGACCTGGCAGCAGGAAGGAGAAATATGGAACATTACACAAAACTAAAATGTTCTTGGCATCTAAAGGTACTTAAAAAGTCTTGAATTGACTATGAACTTTTGAAAGAAGACATACAAGCAAGCAAATCTTCCTTATGAAAAGTTGAATTCATAAGCAATAAAACACCCTTGGTCAATTGAATACACTCAGGAATGTTGCTGCTACAGCCGTACTTGGTCTGGTATGACCACTAGATTAGGATCTTAGCTGATGTTAGCTAGTGTTAGTAAACTTTAGATTTTGCTGTGTAACTGTCACAGAGTAAAGTGTCTTCTCTACTTGTGCTACCGTTACGCTATGTCTTAGTATTTACAATTAACTGCCATTTGTGGCAACAGTGGCCGCTGTTCAGCAAAAGTTACTTAGTTCAGTTTCGTTATAAAGGAATAGTCAGACATTTTGCCTTCTTGACAAAAGTAAGTTCAGTGCCACTCTTGTATTTGTGCGCTGAATATGAAGCTAGAGCCAGGACACAGTTAGCTTACCATAAACACTGGATACAGGTGGAAGAAGCTAGTCTGGCTCTTGGTTTTTGTATAAAATAAACAAACGAGATATAACATGTTAATTACTGAGCTTTAAAGATGCTGGTAGGTGGATTTTGTTACCTTTAAACAGAGCCAGGCTAGCTGTTTCCCCCTGCTTCCAGCCTTTATGCTAAACTAAGCTAAGCTAAGCATCTCCTGGCTCTAGCTTCATATGTAACGGACAGACATGAGCGTGGTATTGATCTTCTCAACTCTCGGAAAGACAGCGAAGAAGCAAATTTCCCAAAATGTTAAACTATTCCTTAAATGTCTTAAGCATGTTGCACACAGCTTTAGAGGTCTTCATTTATCATGAAATTAGAGGTATCGACAGTTTTTGTAGTAATATCTAATCAGAAAGTAAAAGCTATATGATGTGTGGTTTCACTAGTGTGTTTGCATTACTTGCTCTCACAGATACCCAAAGTTAAGTCTGTATGCATATCCACTCACTTTAGAACAAAGCAATATGCCTTTCGACTGATTGGAGGTGTCTCATTACAGTCAGCTCTGTGGCTTTCTCTCCCTTGTTTTGTCCTCATTGCTAATTCTGCTCAGCCAAGCCAGATAGAATACAGGTTGCACTTGGGATCTAATTTTGGATCCATGTGGTTCAGATTGGTATTGAATAAAAAGAAGCTCAATGCCACATTTGTCTGTTCACACTGATTAGAAAACATCAGAGATCTGTTTCAACATAAATCTTAATTTCCCAAGTTGTTGATACAAAATACAGCACCCTGTAACACGTCCCAACCTTGTGCAAGCACCCACTGGCCCACAACCTGTGTGTGTGTGTGTGCGCTTCCAAAAAGCAGCGGTTCGCTCCACCTCTCCTTGACCCTGGGCCGAGCTGGAGTGCTGTCTTTGCGGCACATGCAGATATAGAGAGGGATGAGAGGGCAGACTCGGGGCTATTCACATGGCTACGTCTGAAAATGACTTTCTGACAGCTAGTCGATACGCTGCCTCACACCGGGCCCGACTCCCCCACTAAACTAACTGGCTGATTGAAGCTTCATTATACTCGACGTGGTAGTGGAGAGGTGTGTGTGTGTGTGCGTGTGTGTGTGTGGGAGAGTGAGAGAGCAAGAGTTTATGGGAGGTTAGGGCTACTGCAGTAATAACTTCAAGGGGACAGGTGCGCGCACACACACACACACACACACACACACACACACACACACACACACTTCACTACATCATTAATTAATATTGATTAGCATGCATGGCAGCAGGTTGTGGAAGTAGTGGTGATCACCTCTAATGAAGACATAGAAGTGTTAGCTAAGAGGAGTGTGTGTGGTTATTCAGGGGAGTTGGTATGAATGCAGGAGGTGCAGCTATTTGGGCTGTATTGTATGTATTGGCTTAGAATAATACTCAGTGCTGGCAGCAGCAGGTTTGCTCCTCACTGAATAGCTTTGGTTGACAAAGGGTATGTTGAGGGTTTAGCTGCACATTTCTCAGTGCTGCAGTACATTGGTTTCTTACTGACCATTTTCCAAACCACACCTAAACTTCTTGGATTGATTTCCTATCTTCCAGGCAGCCATTCGGTTTCAGTTCATGCCAGTATTGTATGAAAATCAACTTGCAGACAAGTGGAACATACTTGTGACAAGTAATCCATCACTGTAATGAATTTGTTTTCTCTATTCTAAAGTATTTTCTTTTCAGATGCCAATGGTAACTATTACAAAACCCTGTTGAAACACTTTCTCGAGTTAGCTGCCAATCACTTTAATAGAAAAAGTAATTGTTGTAAATGTTCTTTTTCACAACGTCCATTTTTGCACATTGTCTTCTAGATTCATTTTAATTTTTCAGTGCATGAAACCATGAAAACCTTTTACAAAACAGCTGCATGACCTCATGTTAGTAGCATAACTTTGACACCTATGGATTTTCCCACTGAATACTGAATGAATGAATGAATGAATGAATGAATGAATGGAAAACAGCAGCCGCCTGAAGTCAAGCTATAAACTTATGGTATGCTTTGATAAATGGTTGGGACTAATGGGTAATATAAATTATACACAGTTGTAAGTGATTAATGGAGGAAAACATGTAAAACTGCTGCATGGTCCTTTAGAAAAGGTTAGAAATTGTTTTGCAGATGTAGAGCGCCAACAGAAGCCTTTTAAAAGCCTTTTTCACTGAAAGCATTTTGACATGTCACTGTAGGAAAACCACATAATATAATGAATCATGGCTGAATTCCATTTAGCTGCTTCAGGGTCCTGCTATTGTGCATGCAGGCTCACTGTCATGGCTTACTGGGACACCTGAATAGAACAGAGCCATTGTTAATGTTATCAGTAACACCTGTGCTTTTCCTATTATGACAGTCAAAATGTTTGGTGTGAAGAAGGCCTAGCCTATTATTGCCATGAGATATCGGTCAGTCAGCTTTCTCCACTTCTGGATGTTTATGATGCACTTAATATTGTGTAAACCTGATTGTCTATAGTAGGCCCAGAATATGAATGAATATATTCTAGTTAGACATTTTTATCGATAGACTTTTTTTTGGATCACTTATGACGTTAATCTCATTATATTTTACTGTGGCTGAGTATTGAACCTCAATACCTATGTGTACATAGTATATACAAAGTACTGAAAACTGTCAAGTACTAAGAGCTGGCACTGAATGTCTGGCTAGATTTGTCATTTTTAACACTTGTTAAATGTGTTAAATTAAGTATGGCTTTTTTTGTCAAATGAAAAAAAGTTTCTGGAAAAACATATTTCTCAAAGTAAGGTATGGAAGCAAATAACTGAATACCTAATTTTGAAATGTAATCACTACTCAATACTTAATGTTGAAATTTAAATACAGCCAAATTTATAGCACTGAAATATTTTACTTTGAAAACCATCTGTCTGAATTTATGTGGTCTGAATTCCCCTCTTTGAAATTCTTAATAGTCAGTTTCAAGCTGCGCAATTTCAAAAACTTTATTTCAGGTATACATATTTTTTTTGGAAGTAGCCAATATTCAAAACCTATATTCAAATTGCTTAAAGTTCAATTCAGATCTAAAAAGTCAAGTCAAGTCAAAATATCCAGTTTCTCAAATTGGCCTGGTCAAATTCAGACACTAAATTTTAAGATGTAAAATTTCAAAATTAGGTATTCCGTTGCTGTTAAGATTCAAATGAATATGGCAATTATTTGCTTTCATGTTAGATAGTGTTTTAGTATCGGTATTGACACTCGGCACTAGTATAAAAACATTTCAGCCCCGTTCTAGTATTTTAGAAATGGTCATAAGTTTGGATTTCAGTGCTTAATGGTATAATGATTTAATTGTTAATTCAAAGGCTTTTTCACTCTGACAAGAGTAAAACCTAGCAAAATACTTGGTCCTTGTTTGGCATAAAGATGATAGATTTTTAAAGACACTATACATTATCACAAAATGCTGCAGTGTTGCCTATCAGCAGCTGTATTCCAAAAAATATTATTGCCCGTGAAATACCACATGTCTGTGAGACTTTCTATCTAAAATGGACAACAGAAGAAGAAATAATTTGTGTTCTGATTTAAATGCATGACTAATTTAAAGTTATGAATAGTTTTGTCCAATAATGCTGTGACTCTAATGCATGAATTTCTCATCACAAAGAGCTTATTTGAGAGCCATCAAGTGAGATAAATAGAACAGATAGAGACAGACAGAGAGGCTATCTACTTTTATGCACCATCAAATTACTCCATGGACTCAAATTTAGGGAGGCACCCGCTCAATGACACCTGTTCCATTAGCAGGACCTTGTTCAGTAATTGAGCTCTTGGTGGGTAGTTAAATTGGTTTAATCAGGTGTGTTGGGACTTCAGGGCAGCAGAGGCTTGCCAGAATAACGTTGCCTTTAATGACCTTAGTTGTTGTGGCCGTGGTGATGTTGTTGGATCCCTGCGGACAGCAGCAGGGAAAGGCAGGGACAGGAGGAGGGCTACTTACTGTGGGAACTCAGGGTTGTAGAGAGTGGGCTGAAGGATGCCGGCAGGAAAGACTGGAAGAGAGATAAAGAAACAACATGAGGGAAGTGGAAATGTCCAGATGCAACTCATTACTGTATGAATATCACACACTCTGGCTTCAGTATAAATAAGAAAAGGGTTTTTATCAAAGTCAGCACATTGATACAGTCTCCTTAAAGCGAAACTCCGGTATTTTTAAACCTGGGTCCTATATTTTTATAAATTTTGGGGTTTTAAATTACTAATATATTTTTTAAAATGTTTTGGAATTGGTCCAGTAGATCGCCTCCACCGGCATCTGTGAACGGGCTGCAATGGCTGCAACGTAATCCTTTGGGGCAATTGCGCCCGTGAGAAGTACGTCCCCTTAAAGTGCTTGTTTTTGCCACTGACAGGCTCATTCAAAGTGTCTGACAACATTATGGAAAGGATCCCTACAGAGACAGACCGTTTGTTTAAACTCTTCTCTCCAACTCTGACTCACGTTTCCACCGTTGTCTTCCTGCAACGACTCAACTTCTCGTGAGATTTCAGAGCGAGACTTTTCCTTGAGTGAGACTTTCTGTTTCTGGTTAAACAAAAAGGATCTCACACTTTAACAAATCGGTCTGTCTCTGTAGGAATCCTTTCCATAATGTTGTCAGACACTTCAAATAACAGTCTGAGTCTGTCAGTGGCAAAAACAAGCACTTTTAGTGGACGGACTTTTCACGGGCACAATTGCCCCAAAGGATTACATTGCAGCCCATTCACGGATGCCGGCGGAGGCGATCTACTGGACCAACTCTAAAACTTTTGGTAACTATCAGTCATTTAGACCCCAAAATTTGTAAAAATAGGGCCCAGGTTTAAAAATACAGGCGTTTTCCTTTAGAGGGAAAACACTGATGCCTTAAAGCTGCACTAGCCAAGATGTTAATGTACAATACATACATCCATACTCCCATCCCAAATCTCATAGCTCATAGCAGCTCCTATAGAGGACAGTGGCCGGAAGTCTCTCTATTTGCCCAAATGTGTTTCTTTCAGCATGCAGTAAGAGCAAAATACAAATCGGCCTCCTCAACAGCAGCAAGTTCTAACTTCATCCAGAGGAAGCTGGAGTTACCAACGATGGCTAGACCTCTCAACCTCCTCCACACCATCATACACTCTGAAGAAGACGTAGTTTATTGGACTCGTCACCATCTCTTGAACTGTTTCAAACATAAGACATTTCAAAAAGCTCTCTCCTGTCACCACTTGCTGCTGCTAGTATTTGAGGTTTCCTGGTGGAGCTTTAAATGACCATATACAGTATATTATCTTATAGTCACAGGATGTTAGCTGCATGTTGTCTTTGTCTCATAACGTTCAACTGAAAATGAGTTCATAAAGTGGAAAAATAAAAATATGTCTCATACCAAAAGATAGAAAAAAATGTGCTGAAAGAATTAAGTTAATGGACAGAAAATTAACTATCTACATTTTGATAATTGATTAATATTTTAAGTTATCAAGCAAAAATGCCAAACACTAAGTGATTCCAGCTTCTCAAATTTGAGGATTTGCTGCTTTTGTGTGTTTTTATATAGTTGTAAATGAGATATCTTTGAGGTTGGACTGTTGTTTGAACAAAGCAAGCCTTTTTAAGACATCACTTTGGAACTTGTGATGGACATTTTTGCCACTGTAGCGGTGTGGCTCTGGTCGGTTGGTTGGTCACTTTGGTCCAGACTGAAATAACTCAACTGTTAGATCGTGGTCCCCAGAGGATGAATCTAAATGACTTTAGTGATCCCTGACTTTCCATTTAGCGCCACCAGCATCAGAGTTTTCCCTTATCTTGTGAAATAACTATCTACAAGATGGTTTTGCAAAAATGTGGGTACAGACGATGTTCAGGATGGATTTTAATAGTAAATCCTAATAACTTGTGATCCCCTAACTTTTTCTCAGGAGATCTGTCTGCAACACTAATGACATTCCCATTAGTGCTGCAGATACTTTGTACTTATACACATGTACTTTGTATTAGTGCTAATTAGCAAATGTTAGCATGCCAACATGTTAAACTAAAATGCTTAACA
This sequence comes from Macquaria ambigua, assembly GCA_008360985.2. Taxonomy (NCBI): domain Eukaryota; kingdom Metazoa; phylum Chordata; class Actinopteri; order Centrarchiformes; family Percichthyidae; genus Macquaria; species Macquaria ambigua. The sequence goes on along the minus strand of VMKM01002161.1, from coordinate 50,418 downwards.
GTGTAAACATTATTAGCACTTTATTTATAAGCTTTATCTGCTAATCACCAGCATGTTAGCATTGTCATTATGTGCACGCTGGTATTTAGCTCAAAGCACCACTTAGGCTAAGTGCAGCCTCAGTGTGTGAGTGAAGTCAGTCATTTGACTGTGAGCAAATTAAATCAAAGTAAAAACTGACTCTGTATCAATGAAGCTGGCCATGAAGAGAAAAGATTCACTGTTAGGGAGCAACTTTTAATTAAACCTCTGTCCTTGTCTCTTTATGTTCAAACAGAACCTGATTCTAGACATGAAATAAAAGAAGCCAAAGAGAGGGAGGTACAACTTAAGAGGGCAATATTAATTTGATTAAAAAAAAAAAGTATGAAAATGAATACAGAGCTGAGAACTGAAGTGGCTGGGTTAAGTGGGAGAAATAATGTGTGTTGGTTAAAAAAAAATGACCCAGGAGGCTCTGATGACTGTGTTTGTCTGACTCCTCCTGTAGCATCAGCATCAGCTTGCGAGCACACCATTGATTTTTCTGTGAGAGATTTAATCCAGCAGGCAGGCAGACACAGTCAGCGGGCCGATCCTGGGAGAAGAAGAGGGGAGGAGGGGAGGAGGGGTGACATCGCAAGGCTAGATTTGTTAAAACTCGGCACGGTGTTACTGCTTGTTTTTCCTCCAGGGGGGTATTAAGTATGTGTGGTGGAGATGGAAGTAGAAAGTGAGCGATGAGAAGGAATATGATATGAGGAGGTGGACGCTTTTTTTCTAAGCGGCCGCTGCGTATGACATGTTGAAAACAGGCGGGAACATGGTGTAATTGCATGTAACCAATGCATGGTCCGTGTCGTGGTGCGGAATGGCAATGGGGGAAGGATTGTGCGTGCGTGCGTGTGGTGACAGATGAGAAGAGAGAACACAAATATCAGTATGTACAATGAAGAGTCATGCACTCACCCATTTGGTTCTTGTTAGGGAGGTAGTAGGCATTAAGGGCCTGGGGGGGGAGAAGCCACCTGAGGAGAAAAGCAGTGTCAAACAAACAGGGTTTTAAAGATGGGATCCCTCACACACTCACACAAACTCAAATCACCAATCTACCTACTCGAAACACACCCCGATCCTGAGCAGAATCCCAAACACCTCTGCCTATCTCTCTCTCTGAACCCCCTGGGTAGATACATTCAGTGTCTGTGGTCCCACGGCCAAAGTTCCTCTCTGCATATGAAACCGCGGACAGTTCCTTTATGGTAATCCGCTTAAAGCCAGACCAATCGATTGGCACAAAATCCCCCAAATGACTAACTCTGAAAGTGTGAGATGCCCTTGTTCTGGGAGTGAAAGACTGATGGCTCTGCATGGACTGTGGAGAGATGGAGGGGAGACAAACGCAGGGAGGAAGAGGAGGAGGAGGAGGAGGAGGAGTGTTTCTTTATTTATTTCCCAGAGACAAGACAGAGTGAGTGATGAAAGGTTCACTTTTTGGTGATAAAGGGGGAGTGTGTGATTTAACTCTTCGGGGCGTTGAGTGTGGGCTAATGATACAGTTGTTTTGAGCACCTTGGAATACTAATGTGACTGTAATGTGTTGTCATAGCAGAGAGGTACTCAATCCAGGCGTACACGGCTGTATTTTAGAAAAATGAACTGCATGTCCCACAGCACTCTGCTGCTGCCTGGCTGCTATAGATAAGTAAATCAAATGGATTTTCTCCAGCTGTGTATGTCGATTTTGTATCATGTTGGTTTAATTTAGAGGCGCATCAACAAATATGTCAAACTAAAAAAGGATTCACAGGGGCACATGTTAGGCGTGTCAAACATATTAGAGAGACACACATTCCCAGTGGTGTAACTGCAGCGTCCGGTGTGAGCCTCAGCTGCATGAGCTCAGGCTGGATTTCAGATATATTAACCTTCTTTAATTGCTTTGCACCGCATGTCACTAAGCTGAGATGGCTGGCTAGTGTAGCCTGTGTAATGTGAGGAGATGTGACACTCACGTCGTCTTGTCCACTTCCTCATGGATCTTCTTGACTGACAGCTTGATGTTAAACTTGATGCTGTTGAGGATGTTCTTGAAATAGGTCTTCTCGTCCACATCAAACTGCAAAACCACAGATATGAAGTGAGTGTGTATTAAAGGAATAGTTTGACATCTTGGGAAATGCACTTATTTGCTTTCTGGCAGAGTTTGATATCACTCTCATGTCTGTACACTAAACATGAAAAGGAAACGGGGGGAAACAGCGGTTACAAAGTCCGCCAACCAGCACCTCTAAAACTCAATAATTTACATGTTATATCTTGTTTGTTTTATCCATACAAAAACCGAAATGTAAAAACTATAATTTTCTGCTTTATGTGCCAGACTCCAGGAAGTTACTGGTCCCAGCCAAAAGAATAGTCACATAATCCCCCGTAAAACAGTGTTTGTACGGATTAAACAAACAAGATATAACACGGTATGTAGTGAACTTGTGTGTGTGTTGTGCTAAGCTAACCAGCTGATGGCTGTAGAATCATATTTAACAGACAGACATGAGAGCAGTTTATTTTGCAAAATTTGAAAACTGGTTTTGTTCACTTGCCAAAAGAATTTAATTCAACTTGCTTTTGTAACATATCCATCCTTTAAACTGACAGTAAACATCTTTCTTGTTTGCATTTTTGCTTGTTTAGTCTCGCAGGGACAGATGTGCTCCTGTCAGTTTGTGGCAAAAATACACATCTGTGCAGAGCACTACTTAAAATTGAGCTAGCAGATGGAGGACAATTTGCCACTAACAGAGCTTCCACAACCACCCCCACCCTTGAATCTGTGAACTGTTTAACTTGAGGAGAAGAACGAGTGATACAGGTGAAGCAAGTCTTTGCTTGTGAATAAAGTGATCAAGGCAAGATAAATGCTTCAAAAGCTGCCGGTTTCTCTCCACATCAAATTGAATGCAGCTGTACTGTAGAAACTGTATAAGGTAGCGATGAGAAAGGTAGCAATGAGCCAACAGCCGATAGTTCATTCAAATGTGCCTTTAATCCTCCACCCACTCATCACATAATTGTGCATTTAACATGCAGAGGGTGAGAGGGGTGTCTTTTTCCAAGCTTTGTCTGAGGGGAGGCCCACAGTCTCAGACTCTGAAAACCCCTGTTTTAAACTAAACAATGCATCCTGTTTAATAAGCTGATCATCATTTATGTAAACCTGAACCTGCAAACTGAAGCTGGGAAAGTAAAAAGTACTAATAGTTTTGTAATAAACAGTATAAAGGAAAAAACCCAAGTAAAGTATAAGCACCTCAGAACTGTATTGAAGTACAGTACTTCAGTAAATGCACTTGGTTACTTTCCACTATTGATGTGAGCCTGCAGTGGAGGGTTGGACTTGTTGTCAGAAGGACTTTGTTGGAAGAGCAGGGTTGCAGTTTTTTGTTTGAATCACCTACCTTACTTTGAGCACCACCTTCATGACGCACTGGATCGGTTTACCGTTTTCAAATGTGGATTACACTTTCATCCTTTCCGCCCACATTTAAGAAAAAACTCATCCCAGTCGTCCCCAGATGTGCAGTACATACATCTGTTTATACAGCTGCCCCCCACTGGTTTTCCATCAACACACTCTTGATTGCATACTTTTGACAGCTGAGCTGCCTGCTCCCCGGTTTTACACATGCCTCCTGGTTGTATCAACATACTTAAAGTATATTATTTATTTGAACAGTCTCATCAGTGTGTTTCGAGTTCATTTACTCCTGCGCCGGATGTATTTTTGCTCCATCTGAATCACCTTGGATGCATGGTAATGTCTGATGGAAAATCACTTTCTAGAGACAGAGAGAGAAAGGGATGCTGGGAAATGGAATGTGTTTGTGTGATGTGTGGGTGCTTGTGTGTGGTGAGGATGACTGGACAGCGCAGAGTGAAATAGGAGGCTCATGACTCACCCCATATTCTTGATCTATGAGCTCAGGTTTGAGCAGGAAGTCGGGGTATCCTGTCATCACCATCATGTACTTTAGCTGGGAGAGAAGAAGAGGGTGTGATGGAGGGAAGGAGAAAGTGGAGGAGAAACAACTGGTCCAACATCACCCCACATCCACTTCCAGTAACTAATAACCACTCATACACACTCGTTTTTTGGACCCAGGCACACAACCATCCAAGCACGCACACACACGCATCAACTAATCAAGCAAACCCAATGTAATAGGATTACAGGGAAGCTCTTTATATTCAGCATGGCCCTCTAAAAGGATTATAACTTCAGATTGCAAAAGTATTAGAAGGGATATCTTGCAGTGCAGACCCTAAATCACCACCACAGAGAGATCCGGATTATGCGATCCTCACTTCTCAATGTCAAGCCCTTGATGTATTCTATCACACACTTCCATCTAACCAAGCAATCAATCAAACCCCCGGAAAGAAAGGAATTGCAAAGAAATAATTAAATCCTTTTCAAATACTAATCGGATCTGGCAGGGAGTCGTGTTTGTGATGCAGAAGCTGAGTTAGGCTCCGAACCTTTGCTCTGGCAGCCTCCTTGGTGGCTTCATCCATCCAGTCCAGCTCGTGCAGCCGGAGGTCCAGGGAGTGCTTTATGTCCTCTACCAGCTCCTGTACCTGGAGGGAGATCACGTCATATTGGAGGACGTTTTAAAGGCCTTGAGAACACATTATCTCAATCAGCTTCTTACTATGAATAATTGGTTTTATTTAGCCAAAGTTGGAACAGTTTGTGTGTTTTTGTCTATCCGTTTCCCATTGGTTTGAAATGGGCTGGAAAAGTGTGATGTCATGTACTTCTGTGCACCAATGAGGATTTAGCAACATTTGTAATAAAGTGACTGTACATGTAATTGACTTACTCCAAAAAGTGGATTAAGCATTAAGTTACTATTTAAACGTACTTCCTTTGATTGTTGCTTATTGAGTCATGAATATTTAATGTTTTAGAGAAATACTGAAGATTTCAAGCCAGAGTTTTCAGGGGTTTCACTCGTTTCCCAAATCCAAAAAGTTAAAGGTGTAATTAAAGCGTATAAGGTCAAGCATGAACAGACTTCATCAGATAGTGCTTTTGTTTTTCTGAGAAGCTTGTGTTACTAACTGATGATATGGATTTCTGTTCTATCAGGTTGCCTACAATGGTGGATTTTCTTCCACCTTCGTAGTCCCATTGCTGCAGTGTTTGACGTCAAGTTGTGTGTAATGGGAATTCCCAGTGTCCAATATGTAACTACCACTGACCCCATGTGCAGCTGAAACACGCCACAAACCACAAGTCGATGCGTTCAGCCATCGCTGAATTTCGATTTCATTTCAAAAGCAGCATGGGACTCGGTTCTATTTTCCAGCTGCAAGCACCAACACAAGTCAAAGTGTCTGAAATGGGACGCTTTGACTTGCAGTCTGTAATGGCATAAGGCTTCCAGTTGCAGTGCAAAAAACATTCAGAGAACATACAAGTTATAATGTGAGTAAGCTACTAAACTCTCTGTTGTCTTTTCAGCAGCTGTAGAGCACAGCGGTCATAAATGAGAGCAGCGCTGCAACACTATCAGGCTGAGGTGGACCAAACACAGTACAGTTCAGTAAATAAAGGATCAGAATTTGATCAGCTGTATTTTAGCTGATACCCATCCATTAAAATATACCCAAATTGGCCCTGATACACACCTGTCCAGGGTGCACCCCTCCTCTCGCCCAATGTCAGCTGGGATCGGCTCCAGCCTCCCACAACCCTCTAAAGATAAGCGCTTATAGATAATGGATGGATGGCCCTGATACCTATTCTTAGGATCGGCTTGGGACATCTCTGGTTTATATTGTACAAATCTACAATGTACGATTTATGTTAAGTGCCAGAAATCAGTGTCAATGCAGCAAGTACTGTGCCCTTTAAGTAGCAAAGGAGAACGTAAGGGTGTGAAGGTCGGGTGGTGGTTGGGCGTGTAGGGCATGTGCCTTTTGTGTGAGAGACCAGAGTTTGTTTCCTGCCACAATTGAACAATTAATGAAGACTTTTTTTTTTTTTTTTTTAACCTTAACCAGGATATTTCCCTGACTTAAACCATAACGTAGTTGCCATACGTTGTTGCATGTTGGCATTGGATGTAATCTGAGGTTTGGAATGCTACTCCTAAAAGACACTGGGACATGGTGTGTCCTTCAGCTTCCTCTACATTGGTGATTCAGGATAACAAGAAAGCCTTTCCCGCTCTGTCTCCTGTCTCTCAGCTTCAGCTCCTGAGATTCATTAATTCCTGTTCATGCTGAGGTAAGCAGCATCAGTCAGTTAAGGCTTCACACATCGCCACTGGCTTCGAGTCCAGTACCTCTCGTGTTGATAATGAGGACTCCAACCTGTGTGGACATGCCAAAATAGTACAGACTGATGTCTATGAGCAGTGTGAATTTCCCAGCATGAGAATTTCAACCCACATTCATAGACTGTATATAAAGATAAACAACGTGTTTCCACTTCCTCCTGCTATACAAAAATGAAGTCAAAATATCCCCGATCTTGCGCTGGTGACGCCATTTGGAGCCAGAGTCTGCGCAGTAGTGATCCATGGTGGATCCGCGGTAACGAGGTCCCACCTATACACCTGTCAATCATGATGTCACACCCCGTTTTTATAGCATCAAATAACTAATTAAAACCAAACTTATCAGAAAAATGAACACTTGAACAAACATCAGCTTGATAAGATCTACCTAAAATGACAGAAACCATTTTTGGGAACATTTTATTTGACGTGTACTTTGATTTTTCAGTTTGGCCCAGGTCCCATCTATTAACATGGAGGGGGTGGGGTTTATGAGCTATACTGCAGCCAGCTACCAGGGGGCGATCGAGATGCTTTGGCTTCACTTTTGGGGAGCTGTCATGTCATCCATCTTTATATACAGTCTATGTCCACATTAGACACTGTACTGTACATACAAGGGGAACAAATACTGTTGAATGATGTTTAGATGCTAATGGGATTAGCACCCACTTCATCTGGCAAAAACCTGCCAAACTGTAGGCTTGATCCTAAAAATCCCTCTTCTCTATTTTATTAATCAGAAAGGCTCCACTAGCTTGAAGCATTATTGAAATTTACACTCGGCATCTTATTAGAATCTTAAATGGAAGATTAGGAACTTGGGAACTTAAATTTCAATTAAGATACAGTACATAGAAAGTAATTGGCACCCAGAACTTATCCAGTTGTGTCAGATTTGCTTTATGCTTTATAGTCCTGAACTTTGGCAGAGATTTAAAAGTGTGCAAGAGAAGAAGAAAGACAGCTCAATGTAAGATAAAGCATGTAGGGTGGACTGTGAGGGTATAAGAAGAAGATGATGAAAGGGAGATGATGGAGGGCTTAAAGAAAGAGCATGGGGTTACAGAGGTTAGAAATCCCATTGGGAACCATATCCCCATGTCCTAGAATGGACATGAGAGTGAGATAAGAATACATATGGGGGAGGATTAAGGTGAAAGAGAAGGGGACCAAAGGGCAGAGGTGGGGATTAGTAATGACTGACCTAGGCACAGAGCAAAATAGAAACAAAAAAAGCAGTGAGTGAGAGGGAGAGACTAAAGACAGTTCTGATTGGCATGGATGGTATTTCCAGATCCCAGTACAGTACATTAATCAAAATCATCCAGCCATGTCCAAAAAAAAAAAAAAAACAACCCACAGCTGGCCCCCTACACCGCCTCCTCAGAGCATAAGAAAATGATGAACTAGAAAAGAAAAGAAAAATAAAGAAACGATGTCAGAAAAAAAGTTATGAGTTCCAGTGTTGACACAGTCATGGAAGTTGTGGAAGAGCTTTGAAATTTGAAAAACTTGTTTTCCAAGATTGGAAATGTCTCAGATGATTGTAAAATATTGTTAAATGTTTTTTTCAGTAATAAGTACTGTCATAAAAATTCAATTCAAGTCCAAGGTCAGTTTTGTGGATTTTCCTCTTGCTGTCTTTGAAGGTCATGTGGTTTCACACAGATTGCTGTCCAAATATTGTTTTATGCAGTCAATGGAAATTGCAGATAAATTGCTCATTACCGCATACATTTTTAGTCCAAGTAGTGCTGGAAACGCCTTTATTAAATAAGTAATGATAGATCTAGCAGTTACAGCTTGACACATGGTTCAAAGTGAGCTCTTAAGAATCTGAAATGTTTGAAATATCTGTCCACTACAACCTCCAAAATGTTTATACAATTTAAGAGCCATGCTGACTTATACACTGATACATACTGTATGTATGTAACTGTGTGTGCTCCGTTTCTGTGGGCTTGGAATTACACACAAACAGAGCACACAGCATTTACATACATACAGTATGTACCACTGTATGAGTCAGCATGGCTCTTAAATTGTATATTTGAGTAAAAAAGTGGTTGCAGAAAAACATGTAGTTACATCTTCAGGGAGTTTATTTGCATCAGTGCAGCTGGTGGAATCGCATGCAGTTAAAGTACTGCTACCCGACCTGAACTGACAAGATTCTGACTAAAGGTACCGGGTCAGGTTTGGGCCGTTTTGTTTGGTAAAGTTACGGACTCTAGCCAAGTTCGGATTTGGTTGTTTTCAAATGTGATTTTTCTTTTTTTTTCTTTTTTTTAAATTAAATAAATGTCTCCCGTTCTCTCTCTGACTGTGCCAATTGTCTGCGTCCATGCGTGTTTCAGATGCACAAGTGGGAAGAGGGAGGAGGAGATAGATGTTGTCATACTAAATGCATACAGTGTGTACTGTTTCCAAATGTTTATAGTATACTGTTTTTGAAGTAAAACAATTAAAATCACCATACAACATACTGTACTAACAGGGAATGTTACGTGCACCGACGGCCATCAGTTAACTACGAATTTGGAATGCCAATTAAACTTCAGAAAGCAAACACAAAATGAGATTTAATACTTATTTTTTGTTTTCCTAGATCTTTCTGTAGCTGTCTTGCCACCAATTTGTTTTAATTTTTGCAGCTGTAAATAGCTCCTCCATTTCCTTTGTGCATTGCATTGTGGGACAATTATGTACATCAACATCAAATCATGCATTTTCTTTTAGTATAGATACTGACTGTTTTGAGCATCTTTAAGCTCATTGTTTTGGTTTATACGACCCACAATTTACTTGTTTTTAGCAAAAAAGTGATAAACCCACTGTACACTACCTGCTTCAAACAGCAGACAGACACAGTCCCACAGACTGTCCCACCAACCATCCATTAGTCCACCCCCACCCATACCTTGGCCTTGCTCTGTGAGGAGAAGTGTTGCTGGACGAACAGGGCTCCCAGGGCCATGCCGAAGTGTTTGTTGGCTTGAGTGAGGCAGAGCCTGCCCAGCTCCAGCTGGTGCTCCGTGCCGTCAATCTCCCGAGAAAACTCATGGATGGTGCTGCGGAAGGCGGTGGACAGGTGTTCACTTAGCGCCGCCACAATTCGCCACAGCATGTAGTTATGGAGAACCCTAGGATGGAGGAAACAAGAAGGATGGATCAGTTAAGTTACATTATGATAGATTTGGTTTGAATTTCATTCATCTTTGAACAGAATGTAACAGCTTTGCAAACCCCATTTGAGAGACAGATCTACTTGGGATACATTGATCATTTTGGTGTCTATGTTCTCATAATTTAATATGTAAGTTGACTCAAAAACCAGTGTAATATTTTAACAATTCTTTAACAAGCAAAGTAAATGCTACATCATAGCATAACAGTAGCACAAGTAGAGAGGAGTCATAAAACTCACTAAGCTATGTCTACATCAAGGAAGTTCTCTAACATTAGCTACCAAGTAAGGCTGCGGCAGCAAAATGTCCTATTTTTGCTTTGAAAAGTTACGTAGTCTGGCTTTAATGTAAGACTGTAGCACACTGCCTCTCTCTTTGTAAAGTGACATCTACAGTGTCTGACTGTAATCTTGTTCCATCTGGTCCAAAGTTCTGTTTTTTCCATCTGCCCTCTGAGCCACTTAAGAGTCAGAAAAGTTGGAGAGAAAACAAGAGGCAGACAGTGATCGAGAGCGAGTGGTGAGGAGTCAAGAGAGCACAACAGTTTAAGAACAGCTCCCTCCGATCCAGAGTGACTCACAGCGGAGAGCAGCAGAGGGGTGAGGAAAATGTCGAGCGGGAGCAGAGAAAATGGATCATTCATTTATGTATTCAAGCTGTGTCTTCTCCCCCAGACGATGGAGTGCTGGTGTGTCCTCGTGCCCCCACTGGGTGCACACATCTAATCTGCCCTGCAGGGACAAATGCCCCCCTCTCCTACTGCGAGGCTCCATGCGAACCTCAAGGCATGTTGTTGTTGTTTTCCCCTGTTTTTTTTAATTTTCCCTATGCATGACAGATATTAAATCAAAAGCGCCTTGGCAACAGCACCCCGAGGTTCCGCCAACAAAGCACTTGTGAAGTGAATTTAATTGACGGGAAAAGGGAGAGGAAGGCAGGAGGTGGGGGAAGGTAGGGTAAATAAATGAATGAGAGACTCAGGTGGTGTCCTTGATCATCAGCACCATCAACTAATCAACATGTGTTACAGGTGTGGCTGCTTTGCTTGATTAGCTGCTGTGTGTGTGATTTGTTTTGTCACCTGGTTGTTGCAGATTATTTGTGACCTCTTACTTGGGCAGGTGTGAGTTTATATATGCATGCACAGAAGTGCAGCTACATGTATGGAAGTCATCTATATGATAATGGTAAAATTACTGCATTTCTCTACTGTATGTGTGGGAGAGATGAGCCACATTTTACTTGAGGCATCTTTGAGGAAACGTAATGACAGTAATATTTCAGAGTGAAGCTGGATTCATACTTAAGGGGTTAACAGGAGGTTTTGATTTCCCCCGCTGATGGCACAGCTACAATTTTAGTCGGATGTATGGTACGTGGTCGTATCATGCTTTTAATTCAATGTCCCACAGTAAATGTGTTTACATTCTTTCATGCAATGTGTGATACAGAGCGACAGTGTGCTACGACCTACCTATAACTGGAGTTACATCCAGGTAACTTCTATTTGACCTTGTGTCATTACTGAATAGGAGACTTGTCCTGTGCAATCACTGTAGTTCATTCATTCACTGTGATAAAGAGCGGCAGTCATTGTGAGCAGATGTTTGCAGTGGAGGTGGCTTTGCTAGATGTGTTTTTAGAAAGAAAAGATTACTGAGCCTTTCTTCAACTTCCTTAACGTTGTCTCCACTCTCATTAATCTCCACCGGCATCAGCAACTTGTAGGAGAAAACACAAGCAAAATCACAGTTCTTGCAGTCCCCACATGGGATCTCCGTAGCCCTGATGTAAAGCTACATTTATGAGGAGGTGCACGTCAGTTATGGCGTAGACTACGGCATAGCTATGGAGCCCACACTCTTGGCTGCCGTAGCTACGGCGCAGATACACAGTAGGCCCTTGACGCGCAACTACAAATCCAGCTTAAAAAGGAATAATCCACAATGAGCTGTGTGGTTAACAAGACTAGCATACAGCCAGTCTACAGCAGCCATGCTAGTGGTTCTATGAGGCTGTATTTAAGCACATCAGTGTTTTGAGCTAAATGCTATGTCAGCATGCTAACATGCTCACAGTGACAATGCTAACATAGGCTACTGATGTTAATCAGGTATAATGTTTATCATGTTAGCATTAGTTTAGCGTATTGGCATGCTAACATCAGCCGAGGCTGATGGGAATGTCATTAGTTTTGCAGATATTTGGTCATAAACCAAAGTGTGTGTGGACACATTGAAACATTGATATATAGTGGCGATAGGTGAAGTTAAGGGATCACCAAAGTGATTACAATTCATCCTCTGGGGAACATGAATGTCTGGACCAAATGTCATGGCAATCCATCTAATAGATGTAAAGATGTTTCCGTCTGGATCAATTGTATAACCATAGAGAGTGGATTATTCAAGACTTTACCAACCGAAACATCAACCAAATAACCAAAACATATACAGTCATCTGCATTTTGGAAGGCCCAGACAAAGGAAACTGCCGATAGGGGTCCCAGATCAGAAAACACATAGGTGTTGTTTTGGAAGACATGACAAATGACTTACAGTACATTTAGGTTTTTTTTTTTTGGATTATTCTGCTTAAACCCTCCCACCAATTACATGTTATAATTATTTATACTTTCAAGCAATATACTTTATAAAATGAACCTTTGTATTGGATCTTTGTCAGCCATGGATTAAATGTTAGTTTACTACGACAGTAATCACGAGAAGCTGTAGCTTAGTAACCGCTGAAAATAGGAAGCCTCCAGATATTAGTATTAAGTTAGAACAGTGATGAGGCTGGTTATTGGAAAATAGTGCACACCATCTGACCAATCAGAATTCTTCATGGCCATTGTTTGTCCACATATATTTCAGGAAGTCGTGAAATACTGGAAATCAGCAGGTTATTTAAAAAACAAAAATTCAATCATCAACGGTTTAGAGCCAAAGTCGTGTTAGCAGTTTAACTTAATAATGTAGTACCAACTTCTAACATACTACTGTCTTTTTAACTTCAACGTAAAACCTTCACTTCGAATGATGACACTTTTTCCTAAACTTGCAAAACTTTTCAATACATGGTGATTATAAAGGACTCCTGTCTCTTATGATCAATTTGTCTTTTGCTCCCTAGAATCTTCCTACAGGCTCAAATCACCCCACTCTCCCCCACATGGTCACACGTGTTGATGCCAGTGTGTGCTTTGTGCAGTAATGCAGTCACAGCAGAGCTAAATGAAAGCAGAGGGCCTGTCGGTGAGAGCGCTGTACAGATCAAGCAGTAGGTCTTAATCACCGGAGGACTGAGTGAAGGCTCATTAGCTGAATGGATTTTAATGGGGCTAGTTAGGGAGATGAAAAGACACTGTCCCTGTGCACTGCATCAACACATTACTACAGGTAATGACCCTGTAGGTAATGGAGGAGAGAGGGACTCCTCTATTCCAAACTTCACTAGAGTTACAGTGTAATTTCAGACTGACGGTAAGGAGAAAGTTTGATCCTTTCATATGTTAAATAATCAAATGAAAGTGGAATAATGGGACATACAAACAGAAAAACTACACACAAAAGCTTTCAAACTACAAACACAAACATTACAGAGTTGCATATATTTTCAGCTCAGGAGGCCCTGCTGGGAACCAAACCTCGACTGCTGAAAGTTATATCACCATGGAATCCACCATTTGGCAAAAGCTTCATCTGAAAATGTTTTACAACTACCTTGAGTGTACATCTCTAAAAGCAGTAGACCCAGCAGGAAGTAAATCCTCGACTGCGACTGTTTCACTTCTGTGGATTACTCATGAACACACACATATTGTACGCTGAAACACACCAAAATTGCACAGCCCAAACGCTCAGGAAAAATAACACACACCGGATTCCCTCACTCACATACACACACCCTCGAGAGTGACGGATGAACAGAGGAAGCAGACGGAGAGAGCGGTGGCGAGGGAGGAGTGTGTGAGAGAGACGCTGGTGTTGTCATTATGCTTTCTCCTTCATTGGAGGCCTGCTCATCTGGCTAATGGGATTGGCTGCAGTCATTGCAGTGCGTGGGGACTGCGCACACACACACACACACACACACACACACACGCGCACACACTGGAGGGAGAAAGAGGAAAAGAAAGATGAATGGAGGGTGAGGAGATGGAGGTGTGACTGCTCTTGTCAGTAGACTTGTATGATGGGAAAGCCATCAATGTGAGAACATGGGAGGGGTGGAGAAGGAGAACAATGAAGAGAAGGACTTTTTCAATAGATGCCTATAAAGATGGAGAGTGTGTATTCATTGAGAAATGGACAAAGACAAATAGATGGACAGATTGAGTTGTCAACAGCAACCTCAAACCACTGAGAATAAAAGAAGAGGAGAAAAGAAATGATGCATAGAAGGACAATGATGGGTGGAAAAAGGAAAGGAGGAGGATGGAATCGAAAGATGCATGGATGGATGGATGAAGATAAACACCTGCGGTTTAAACAGGAAGGAAGGTAAAGCGGGTGAAAGACAAAGACGCAACAGAAAAAATAGGGTGGGAGAAAGTATTAAAAGATTTGAGGAAGAGTAGTGAAGAAAGGACAAAAAATGAAGGGGTCAAAAGAAGGAAAGCAGGATGATGGAAGGAATGATGGTCCATTCATTTTTAACCATCCTTCCTGTCATCCTGAAACACACAACTATCTAACAGATAGATGAAGCACCTGTCTGTGTTGTTTTTACTTGTCTGTCACCTTTTCACCTCTCAGAGTGAAAAGGTGACAGACAGCTTCACGCTGTTCCTCCAATTTAACAAGAATCCAAACTTTCCTCCTCTGTTTTTCTGTATTTATACACATGTCAGCCTGTACCAACCTCTTCAACTGTGTTATATCTTCAAGTATACTCTCCGACTGTGTGTGTGTGTGTGTGTGTGTGCGCGCGCGAATGAGTGAATGAGTGACAGAATCCAGCAGAGTACGGATGAGTACAAAAGACTTTTTCTGTGGTCCATTAGTGGCCTTAAGAGGAAAAAAAATCTCCTCCATCTGCCCTACTGGACAATGATACAATGGGCCAACACCTCTGCCACGACCCCTGACTACCACTGCATGAAGCCAAACAATGGCACTGTGTGTGTGTTTACAGGACTCATACTTTCTGTGTGGTTAGATGTGCAGGATATTTCTATAAACACAGAGATGCAGTTGTCTGGTATTCTTTGCTTTTTGCACATCTCATGACGACTGCATGCTTCGCTCAGCTGGATTAGAACCTGGTCAATCATGCTTGTTTTATCAAGCTCATGCACTGGTACTGTGGGAAATACCAACTCTCCACATCCCACATCAAGAAAAATCTAATAAATTGGCCAAAAGTTCAAACTGTGCTTTTAGAGCAGAGAGAGGTGTATTTTAGGAAATTTAAATTTCCCATGGTGATTGACCTTGAACACAACTGTCAAATATGAGCACTCACTTTGGTTGCAATTATGTTATTTTGGTTTCCATTATGTCATTAGCAGAGTGGCTTTAGGGATGGCAATGTTGTTATGCCAGCAGTCAGTCGCTCCACCACTTTGTTCCAGACTGAAACATCTCAACAACTATTAGATGGATTGCCATAACATTTTGTACAGACATGCATGGTCCCCAGAGGGTGAATCCAACCGACTTTGGAGATCCCCTGACTTTTCCTCTAGCGCCACCATAAGGTTGATATTTGTGGTTTTGAGTGAAATATCTCAACAACTATTTGATGGATTGCCATGACATTTGGTACAGACATTCATGTTCCCCAGAGGATGAATTGTAATCACTTTGGTGATCCCTTAACTTCATCTAGCATCATCATCAGGTTTACATTTGTCCAATACTTACTTACTAAACTACTGACATTCCCATCAGCCTCAGCTGTACTTTGTGTTTAGTGCTAGTTGTGCAAAAGGTACAGATGTTTGCATGCTAACACACTAAACTAAGATGGTGAACATTGTACCTGTTAAACATCAGCATGTTAGCATTGTTATTGTGAACATGTTAGCATGCTTTGAGCATTTAACTCAACGCACAAATCTAAAATCGGCCCTAAATAATAGGTTTGAATTTGTTGTTACGTGCATATTATTACATAGGACTGAGAACTGAATCCTGATAACTGTGTTTATTGTTACTGGAAATAATTTATTTGATGTTTAAATAGTGGCTACATGTTTTTAAATGTTTGTATATTAAGACTTAACTAAGTAGTGGAACAAAAAAGGTTTTTGACCCTATAACATAATGTATACAACATCAAAGAACAGGTTGAATATTTCCAAATGTTCCCTTTTTTGATGGAATAGGATTTGGACAGAAAGTGAAAATTTGAATATAATAAACCAGATGATCAGATCTCCACTTTACTGGGTCAAGAGGCACTAGCATGGCTGTTGACTATATGATTCTGTTGATTACTTTGTTAGCACTGTCTCATATATAGAAACAATGCTCACAAAAGTAGTAACTTATTTTTGATATTACTGATATTGGTGTTTCATTAGGATATGAATTACTAGGAAGAGTAAACATATTAACACATTTTACCCAACATAAGGAGGAGTAAAAGAAGGAAGTGGATTTTTATTTTTTTATATATATATTTTGCACCATCAGGTTCAAATTCCCAGTGTTATCTCAGTGTGAGTGATAACTTCAGTTTACTGGTGTCTGTATTTATTTTTGTGCATGAGTGTTGTTTGCAACAGGCCATGTGACTGGCGAATAACAGGCAGCAGTTGAGAGACCCCTTGGTGTGAGGAACCGGTGCATTTTTAACAGAGTGCTCATAAGCTATGCTAACGAGCAACACCCCCCCAGGAAATGGAATAACTGTATTGCTCCATTTGTGTGTGTGTGTGTGTGTATATGAACAAGCAATGCCAACCTTTGTTTAAACCCTGATAATGAACTTCCTGGGAGACAGAACATGGAGATGGACTGGAGGTGGGAGGAAGATGGAGAATGAGAAAGCGAAAAAGAAAAGGGATTAAAAAGAGAGAGAATGGCGAGAGCAGGAACAGGATGACAGGAGGGTAGAGAATTGACAGAGGCAGAGATGGATAATGGAAGAGGTGCAGATGGAGAGAAGTGTCAGTGGTGTTGGGGGATCGAGGCAGAATTGGGGGAAAGAGAGGGTTATCACGCAGAGTTGAGAAGGAGAGATTTGGTAAGGAATGAGAGGGAGACAGATGGAGAGAGATGGGGAGCAGGGGACTGAAGAGAAAAGAGTTTGGTGAGGGGAGGATGAGAGAAGGACAGACACAGAGTCAGAGAGAGAGGAACAGCTACCTCCCACTGTTGTTGTATGGAAGCCCATTCCCGCCAGGAAAAGAAAAGTCAAATTCTGACTTTTTAAGTCAGATCTCTTATGAGATACAAAGTCCCAATTATGATAGTAAATCAAAATTATGACGAAATTATTTTTTAAAAGGGCTCTCTACCAATTTTACACAGTTTGATTTTGACAGTTCTTTTTTAAATCTGTCTTTTGTGAGTCCCTCAACTTAATGAAAGTGCAATGCTTAATGTAAAGTCAAAACTATGAGAGGAGTAGCTAGTAAGCCAAGATTTTGGAGTAAAAAACATTTAATCTGTTGTTTAACCTGTTCTTCACCTTAGACTTACTATTTTCCATTTTTTTCAGTCTTAAACAATTCTTTGTCTTTCTATGTCAAAATGTTGACTTTAATATTATTGTATTTAGTTTAAGTATTGTTATTTTGAGTCACTATAAATATTTTTATTTTTAGTATTCCCAGCTTTTCATCATTTTTTTTTTCTTTTGCTGGCAGAAATGAGCTTCCGTACGTTTGAGATCACCAATGTGCAACATTAGCTAGTGCAGTTTAGATTTTTACATTCTACACAGTTTTATAAAATGCCACTTGTCACAACAAGTCTTGTCTGGGGCCAGGCCACATGTTTGAGTTTTTTTTTTAATGTTTTAAATTATTTGTCATCTTAGCACAATGTTGTTGAACACCAGTTGTTCATTGTAACCAACAGAAGGTGAACTGAGGCATGTTTGCCCAGATAAATACAGCATCTTTTGTAATCACATGTAAGAGGTTAAGATGTGACTGGCATTTGATTCCGCAGCTAAGTAGCACTAAATACAACTTGTATGAACTTTCAGCTCCACACTGAACGTTATAGCTGACTCAGTGAACGTGTGATAACAGGGAGAGAAGACAGAATGTCAGGTAGACACAGGTGGAGGGAACAAAGGACAGGGATAGAGGATTGAAACTAAGTGTAGAATCTATTTCTAAAGCCATCAGGGGGGATGGATGGACAGACAACTCAAAGAGAAGATTGGTGAACAACAAAGGAAGAGACAGAGCATCAGCCCTGGCTTCTGCAACCTGAGGAGAAGTGGGCAAATGAATGTGACAGTGACGATGGTAGCTGTACTTTTACAAAGGGGATTATGAATCCCTTAATGATATGACCATAACCTAATGCATATGCGTGTTGGAGTGTTGTGATTAAAAAGTACATTTCACAAAGAAGGGAGAACAGCAGGAGACCAGATAAAGGAGATAAGGAAAAATGGAGCGCAAAACAGATAGAAAATGTGATATGGAAGAGATGTTTACACTGATGGGAGCTGAGCTAAATCACTGCAAAAAGAAAGATCCTATCTTTTGTTGTGGCTGATAAAATAAGCAGTATAAAAGACTAAAGTGAAGAATAACATGTATTTGTATCCTGTAAAAAATGTGAATGGAGAAAGAAAAGAGAGAACAAAATGCAGTCCACAAATTGAGTATTTGTAAAAAAATGTCCTGAAGCCATTCTGCATGTTGCATGATGCCACAGTGGACATTTAGACCAGGCTGATGTTATACAATATGTAAGTGATGAAGTCACACAGGTTCTTTGTTGTGCAGAAAGCATTGCTGGTAAACCCACATCCAAGCACAGCTTTGCTCTAATCCAGTTCTTCTTTTGTAGGCAGGACACCTTCCCTCAACAGCTGTACGCAGCACTGTTGCAACACTGGTTTGTGAAAAGTTTGGTTCTACCTGCTGGATATGTCTGGATCTCTGATTCTGTCCTCAGCACTGGGGTAAAGTCATGTCAGGGAGATACTGAGATCTGTAGATGGGTTGTTCACACCCCAGTGAGGGGACTGGTCATGTTAGGTTATGGGTCTTTCTCTGGGTTTGTTAGAGGAAGTACTCTGTTCTTCTAACCTGGTGTGTACAAAATGTTAGTCTTACAGGTTAAGGCACTGATTGGTTAACCTGAAGGATAGAAGAACAGGTGGAGGGTCCATGTTAAGCACTTGGAGGAGAGTTGCTGTTGCTGTCTCAGGTACTGCCCATCACCCTACCTAGCAGGAAGGTAAAGGTGACATTTTAGCTGACCTAAACGTCAGATCAAGTTTGTTTCATGGTACAACGGGAGATAGATTTGCAGTACATCAATTCTTGCAAAACAGGTGAAGTTAAAATATGATTTTTAATTTGTTACAGGTAGCAGTTTGCCTGGGTTCAGGCCCTGAATCACTGCCTACATCTCCGATTTGTTTAGAGATTCAAATAGGTCTGGCACTGAGCCCATTCATGTCTGTTTCCGCTGTTTGGAGAAACAGTTGCCCAATCAGAGAACGCTAGATTAGAATGGTGATCTTCCTTCATAGCTGGCTAGCTACACACAAAAATGGCGACAAGCGTGCATGAGATCGATGCAGCTGTAGAAGTTCTTGTAAGTGGACTTACAGAAAGAACAAATATCTTTAAGCTTGGTGAAAAATCTAAAAGTTAACTGCTCCCGGCAACTGCTACCACAGCCACCGTGTCGGCAGGACGTCAGTTGCTACTGATTTTGGAAAACAAAACAAAACACCTCCACCTCCCAAAAATGTATTCGCTAACATGAACGTCAGGCTGAATGAATAATGCCAATTCAGTCTGATTACCAGGCTTGGTAGCAGCAGGGTTTCTGGGAAATGTGGTCTTCATTTTGAGAAACAGTTGTACTGACTCATATCGTGTCTCACTGGCATCAGATAGCTCGAAGCCTGTACTGTTCAACAACAATCTGCTCCCATCGATCATTCCCATCAAGTAATCTATTAACGCATTCAGAGATTACTGAGTCAGAGAGCTGTCTTGGTAAAATAAAATCAACCAGTCTTCTCTTACATAGTCTCATTTGTTCACAGTAGGTAACTGATTTCACAGACACACACTTCACGAAGAACCAATGATGTGACCTTGCATTAAAAATCTGATTTTTGTCAATTTGGCTAAGTCATCCACCTCTGATAAAATGAATATATTGCATTTTGATTAATTGATTACATATCTTGTGTATGACTGATCAACACTACACCAGTGTGAAATCCCTGACATGCGCTAAATGAATCAGAGGTTGTAGCATACAACATGGTGAGTCTGTAAACCTGAAATGGTTAGATGAAGTAATAATAATAATAATAATAATTAATTACCAACACTGAAGGCACCGTAAAAATTACCAAAATGTATGAATAGGTTATGCTGCTAGACAGACAGAAAGACTTGTATCCAGTCTCAGACAATAATGACAAGCAAGTAATCCACCCGCCAGTCATCCGGCCAGTCAGCCATGCATGAGGGCTGAGTGCTGTTGTGTATTTGTGTAGAGCACAGTGACTATTGGCGAGCTGTCAGTTGCTGTGACACACATCCTGACGTGCAGCAGCCCTCTAAGGCCTCCTCTGGAGTCTGTCAAGAAGAAGAAGGGGAAAGAAAGTGTGTGTGTGTGTGTGTGTGTGTGTGTCGGTCCATGTGCGTCTGTCTGAGTCTGCAGGTGGTAGAAAGGTGTGGGTGTAGATCAATAATAATCAGCTGCAGTAGAATTGGAAGTTCACCCAAAAGTGAGTCACCTCAAACACATACACAAATGTGCACACAAATACATGCGCAGCAAAACTCAAAAAACGATCCATACACCTTGTGACACTGCGTTGTAGCCCAAACTATAGTGACAGACCTAAACTAAAGGCAACACACACACAAACACACACACACACACACACACACACACACACACACACACACAAAACAACCTCAAACAAAAGCGCTTACTCACGCTCAAAAAGTACGGACTCAAAAATGCATGCGTCTAATTTAATCGATTTTCCATACACCTCAGTGCCCTCATCTTTCTCTCTCTCCTCTCCGCACTGCCGCCCAGCCACACAGTCTCTCTTTCTTTACCTCTTCGAAGTGGTCTTTATGATGTCCGAGACTTTCTGTATGTAATCGGTGGCGAGCACCACGATCTCTTCGTCTTCTGAGAAGTTGTCGTGAAAGATTCTGTCCAGCAAGCGTTTCCAGTGAAGCTATGGTGAGAGGAGGAATGATACGGTTTTAGTTTTTGAAGAGGCATAAAAAATGAAAAAGTGAAAAATCTAGATCTTGATTTGTTTTTTTCCTTGCCAGGATTCCCTTAGAGCAGGGGTTCCCTGTGTGGGGGTCTCTCTAATCTTTAATTTTTTCTATTGTTGAATGTAGGATAGTTTTACCCAGTGTGTGACATACTCTGACAATTCGGGGGGGTCCCATGCCATGGGCAGTGCTTCCAAATCAGAGTTAGCTTGTCAGCCACCAATCCACAATTAAACATCCTACATGCTATGAAAAAAAACAACAACATGAAATTACTGAAAATCTCCAGACCAGAATCCTGCAAACCTGTACCTGCCTCACACCCCCAAGGTTCAGTACCAGAACTGTCATGATAAGGCCTTTCTCTATAAGTCAATTCTAGACCTGAACCATTAATGTGAGACCTACAGCAGGCAAAGCAGGGACACCAGTTTATAGAGGCACACAGCAGCTGTGGGATTAAAAAAGACTTGTGTTACGACAGTGATATGTGCAGAATAAAGCAAAAGTGTGATCCACATTGTCAATAGATAACGTTTGTGAACGCTGAGACCTCTACAATTGTGTGCACTTTATGCACAGTGTGGATAACTTCAATAATAATTTCAATCTTGCAACACAGTGTGTTTTTCTGTTATAATAAATAATAAAAGACTGTTAAAGGTCATTTTTTTCTGTTTGATAAATAAAGACAAATATTTTGTATATGGACTAATTTATGTTTATTAGACCTTAAAGACACAAATGAGGATTTTCAGATATGCAGAGGAGAAGCAGAACTGCAGAGTTTAAATGTATCAATGATCCTATATTCATAGCTTGTACACATTTGGGGGGGCGGTATCCATGCAGATTCATTTAGCTGCCTCTTCACTGCCATTTGCATTTTCTGTGCACATCTCACCTTTTAATATTTCAACATGTAAACACACTTTACAGTAGATATACTGAAAATAATTAACTTAATGTTGAGACCCCACCCATGAATTGGATTTTGAGGTTGTCAGAGGGTCCTAAGTGTTAATTAGGGGGACCCCCAAGACCCCCTATATTTCACACACTAGTTTACCTGTCCAAGCTTAAAAAATGAAACCTCACTCTTTGGTTGAACTGGTTACAATGATACTTATGATAAGAGATTGTGTGTAGAAATGATTTTGCTTTAAAGAATCACAAGCAAAAAAAGGTTGGGACCAACTGCCTTAGATCATCAGCAGTGATTTAAATTTCATTATTTTACTTTTTGTATTTACTTTGCTTCTTGGAAGCAATGTTTTTTTGGTGTTTAGTTAGTTGCACACCAGCGTCCTTGTAATTTTAACTCGATTTTTTTACAGTGAATTCAAATTTTGAGTGAGCGAGCTCCAGGGTTTTACATGCATTTGGACCCAAGATCCAAGTTCAAGCAAGTAAATAGCAGCAACACACTGAAGCCGTTTATCTTTTTCTGGTAGAATCTCTATCCTCTTCACGCTGTCTCTTCTTCTGTGTACTTTTTTGGCTGAGAAGCTAAAAATCTAACTCTTTATCTTCTCTCGGAACATGCCCAGTTTCCATCTCTCCTCCTTCCCTCCATTCCTCATCCATCCCTCCCTCGACCATGAAACATCTTGAGGTTTCTTTGTCAGTGTTCCTTTGCTTCAGAGGAGAGCCTCCTCCTTCTTTTCTCCTCCCTGCCTCTCCTCTCCTCTCCCTCCATCATTTCCAACACCCCCCAACGTCTCCTCATTTCCTTCTTTTTTATCCTACCTACTTCTTTCGTCCCTCAATCTCCCCGTCTACCCCTGCAGGCCGGACAGCTTTTGTGAGTCACTTAGGCCTGTGTGTGTGTGTGTGTGTGTGTGTGTGTGTGTGTGTGTGTGTGTGTGTGTAGTGCTTCACCACGCACACACACACACACACACCCTCCCCCTGTGTACTCGCCACACTACTTAAAATGCTCAGTTGGAGTTCAAATCTTAATCCATCACGTCTGTTTCTACCCACAATGCATATGCACACACACACTTGTAAATGATGGGTGTGTGTGTGTGTGTGTGTGTGTGTGTGTGTGTGTGTGTGTAGTACTCACACTGGGAGCGATGCGCTGTAGCTGCCTGAGGGTGATGCGGTTATACATGGTGCTGATGTCCTTTCTTTGGTCATCATATTCTGACACAGTGATCTGGAGAGAGAGAGGAGATTTTACTCACACTGCACACAAGCATGCATGCACGCACGTGAACACACGCACACACACATGCACGCGCAATCAGCTTACGTTGGCCAGACGGGTCTCCAGCTGTATAATCTCCTTGGACTTCTGTGTGGCGTTGTGAGCTCCCAGCATGCTCAGCAAGCGCTCCATCAGGGCCTTGTACGCCGCCAGGATCTGAGAAGCACAATGACATCAGCACTAATAGACAGGAGGAGATGCGACACCATCAGTAATGGCTGGTGACGGGGGTGACATGTGGCAAAGTGGACAGGATAACAAAAGCACAGCGGGTGACAGGAAAACAGGTGGATTGATGAAGAGGAGAGAGAGATGAGTCAATAGGACAGATGGAAGAGGAGAGGCGTGAAGGAGGGAAAAGAAGGATTAAGGTAAGGAAGGAGGAAGGGAGGGGAGGTTAGGAAGGAGAGAAGGAACTTAATGGAAGTCAAATGTGAGCTAAAGGAAGGATTTTTTTTTTTAATTTAGGCTTTATTTAATCAGGTTTGTACCTGGAAAGGATGAAGGTAGGAGGGAGAGAAGATGGGAGGAAGAGTGTGGATGGAGGCAAACAGGAAGTGAGGTTAAGAGGGGTACAGGGTGAAACTTAAGTGATGGGAACTGGGAAGGGTTAGATAAATAGGTGGACTAAAGGAGGAAAGGAAGGGAGGAAGAAAAGGGGGAGATTGAAGGATGAAGGGTGACGACAGAGAGAGGGAGATGGCGGGGCAGCGTTAAAGAAGGAAGTAAGGAAGCATGTTTACCTTCACACTGTCCTCATCCTGTCCCAGGTAGAGGCTTCTCTCGGGCAGTGTGAGCCCCTCCTGATCAATCTGCACAAACAGACGCACAGTCAAAAGCTCGTGTAATAATGACATGTTTTCTGGTGTGTGTGACTGTGTTGCTAAATCCTCAACAGATGCATATTGGTTACTATTTTAATAATCTGTAATAATTCCAACATGTACAAGCCATTCAACACACTGTATGCCAAACATGAATTATTTATAAGACTTAATAAGTAATGCCCACACGTACAGTCATTCTGTGTGTCGGACTGATTCATCTTTTATTGAATCTCAGATGTTGGCGAACTAATGTTACTCAACTTTAATATCGTCGCTGTCCAGTGCAAACCATGCATCTCCAAATTTGTTGGTTTTGAATTCCGAAGAAAGTGTTCCTTTATGAACTGTGAAAATTCTCCGATTTCTCAAGCCAAACAAACCACAACCAAGCCCAGCTGATTATCTGAAAAATCACAAAGCTAAAAATAGCTGTTTTTCTTAGCTCATGGAAATACGAGGTTTTCAAAGGCCAGCAACAATATTTGATGTTTTCCCTGATAAGAGTTAGCTGATATGTTATTATTACTTTTTGTCAAACTGTGCATCAGACCAGATGTTACAAACCTCAGGGTGCCAGTCTATAAAAACTGAAACTAACTAAGTTTAAGTTAAAATATTATGGTTCACTTACTAGCTTTTTTCTGCTGCTTTCATCCACATTTCACAGCATTTTTCAGTAAATGGAACTTGTTCAGGGATCATCACATGGATTAAAAACTGATTTTCGGTCACGTGAAAAGAGGTGGTTGTACTGTATATGTGGTGGAGACAACTAAACAAATTCCATTTGCTGAAGAATGTTTGAGATACAGTCGCAAGCTCCAGAAAAAGCTAGCAAGTAAACCTTGAGTTTAGAATATTTTACTGCAGATGCGTTCCCAAGGTTAAGAAAGAACCTCCATGCTCAAGTCCACTCTTTCTAATTTAAAGAGTTGATAATGCACCTAAAATAATGTTGTTGATGACCTGTGACTAATGTTTCTGAGGATTTTCCACCTGGCAAGATAGAATTTCACACACACACACACACACACACACACACACACACACACACACACACACACACACACACAGAAACTCAAATACACTTGTGGCCTTACAAACACGTCATACTTTCAAAAATGTACACTCAGTTCAGTTTTTCTCACCCTAATTGCATTCCTGGAGGAGTTTTTGTCATCCACATTGACAGTGAGGGAGAAGAAGACGGCAGTGCTGTACACGCCCTGGGTCCTGTACAGCAGCTCATTGAAATCCGGCCTCTGTGGAGCGCCCTCTCTCTCCCACCCAGCAGCACCGGGAGGAGCCCCCACCAGGTCCCACCCCCCACAGCTGTCTATCACCTCCGTCATGGGGTCAGAGCCCAGCTTGTCGATCTCCTGGATGTTGACGCAGGATCGATAGAACTCCTTGACCTTGCGCTCTGCTGAGTCAGGCCCGCGCCTCCGTATCGGCTCCAGCAGGAGGCGCTGCAGTTTCTCCTCATTGTGCTCTCCTATGGCGGTGATGATGCCGTAGCTGAGCTTGTCCTCGGGGATGCCGTGGCGCCTCAGCCAGCCGCCGCAGGCGAAGGAGTAGAAGTCCTGGCAGGGCTGGATGGTTGGATCAATATTGGCCTGAACAAAGCGCGCCGCCCGCAGCAGGGAGCGTTTGCGTTGGCAGTCCTGTCGGCACTGTGGGTCCTGCTGGGCGTCCAGGGAAATGTACTTGAGTGCAAGCATGCTGCCCAAGATGACGCACATGCCTGCTGCAAAGACCAGTGCCGAGAGGAGGCAGATCTCCCTCCGGCTCCATCGAGGAAGCCCTCCGCTGCTGCTGGTGCTGCTTAGGTCTCTGTTTCGACTGTTTGACATGGTCCCTCCCCGGCCACGTCCCATATGACGGTCCAGGCTGCCCCCCAGGTGAAGGGTCATGCCATTGCTGAGGATGTCACTGCTATAGCGACCGCCATATTTCACTTCCTGGAACTCATCATAATGGGCAGTTAGTGAGTATGTCTTCTCCATGGCAATGGACTGTCACTAGGTAAGAAGTAGCAGAAGGGCGTAGAGAAAAATGTGAAAAAGGAGTTATTTCTGTGTTTAGTGTACAGTCATGACTATTCCCACTGAGACAAAAGGGAGGACTCCCACTACACGGCAAAACACTGAAGTGATAATCCTGTTGGCCCTCTTTAGGCAAAGTCCCCTTTATTCTTTTCAAATCAAAAGCTGGCAGAGCGAGGGGCTCTCACTGTGCATGAGGAATCTCATGGGTCCTGCTCTCTCTCTCTCATCCTCTTTCTCTCTGCTCCCTTTCCATTTGTTCTCCTCTCCTCCCTCTCTCCAACCAGTTACAGGTCACCTGTCGATAAAAATAGAAATCAGATAGGGGAGGGCTGTAAGTCGAGAGAGAGAGAGAGATAGGAAATTGAATCCATGATTACAACAGCAGAGAATGACAAAATTGTGCAAAATGGCACATTTTCCCCACTTTGTTATGTTGTTTGTCAGCTAAAGCTGTTGGATTGATTGGTGACAGTCATCCCTCAGGGAGACAATGTCCCCGGCCGACTCATGACTTTGGATGGATCAATGGAGACGGGAGCAGAGACCTGAGCATCAGCTGGGCATGGAGAGGTGTGGCTATCACCATAACTTACCTCGTGTCAGTCCAAATTGATGTAAAACTTTATATTATTAGAGAAGGACAGGGAGAATTGATGTCCTCTGTCTCACCAAACTGAAGAAACACACACACACACACACACACACACACACCTACAGCACAGAGGGGACCAGCTGATCCTATATGGAGATTTTAAAGCAATAACAAACCATCACATTACAAGCAGCTGCCAAAATGGAAATCATATGCGCATACATCCCAAAGTGTTTTCATTTACATGGATGACATTTTAACACAAAGACCTACAATACACTGGATTCACAGCAGGTACGTGCATTCATTTCATGCGGCAAAAACACGCAGACAGAAACACACAAAATATATTATTTTTTTGCTTTTTGCTTCTGCTGATGCATTCTACATGTAGCCTGTAGGCAATATCACAAGCCTTTAGACAGAGAGACTGACTGATAAACTGTTTTTTGGATGCTGTCCCAATGTGAGTTTGCAAGCCCTTGTGTGTGTGTGTGTGTGTGTGTGTGTGTGTGTGTGTGTGTGTGTGTGTGTGTTTTCAGTGGCTAGGCGCAGTGAACTTGCTGAAAGCTGTGAAGACGATCTGTGAAAATTGATCCCTGTTATCTCCTCTGAGAATAGCAAACTTCAGCACTGATGTCTTTAACAAGCTTTCCCTTGCCTTATGGGAGTGCTGCATGTAGATAAGAAGGAAAGAAGAAGAAAGAAAGACAGAAAGATAGAAAAAGAAAGAAATAATAAGTTTAGTGTTTACAGGTAAACAGAGATGAGTAGAGAGTAAAGTGGTAAAACAAATCCTGATGTAATGGCAGATGGGTGGTAAGTGGGTTAAACTATTATGTTTTGGGGGAGAAGATAAGGATGACAGAAATAACACAGGGAAAGGGTTCATGGGTGATAAAATTATTGTCTACCACTGCAGAGATCTGGAGTTTGAGTCCTTGTGGCGATACCTATGGCTTAGTTGTGCGTTCCAACACAATTGACTGTGTTTGTTGGTGGGAAGCCAGTGAGGGGTTCTCCTTGTAACAGCCCTCGAGGTGACATAAATCTCGTCCTCCGGTCATGTCTGTGAGGGTCCGCACTGCTCTCGCATCACATCCACAAACACTCAATGTGATATGTACAATACTGTGTGCTTCCGCTGTCTGCCTTGCTGTGCGTGTCTGCACCTGTTTTACATCAGGAACTTAAAGGACCGGAGCACTGGTTGCACGTTTTAGCCCATTTACTCCAAATCAAGTATACTTCACATTACAGCTAGCCATTTTGCAAACCATACTGCAGTGTTTTAGAAGTGTGATGCATTTTTCTA
Source organism: Macquaria ambigua (assembly GCA_008360985.2). Taxonomy (NCBI): domain Eukaryota; kingdom Metazoa; phylum Chordata; class Actinopteri; order Centrarchiformes; family Percichthyidae; genus Macquaria; species Macquaria ambigua. Next base: position 22,491 of record VMKM01002161.1, on the reverse strand, counting down.
CCACTCCAGACATCCATTGATTGAATTGTATAATCCACCACAGTGAACATCAAGTCCGCATTCATTTTTTGTCAAAGTAACATTATAGTTCAGACTTTTCACTTATACTCATTAGCATGCAATGATAATGTACCACTCAAAACTTTGTGCAGACTTGGTGTTCACTTTGACTGATTAAACATTTTAAGCAACGTCCAAATGAAATCACAAATTTGTCAATCGTTTTTTATTATTAAAAGGAACAAAAAGAGGTCTTTGGGGAAATATCAGAAATGCTCCGTTTCCTCTCAGGCAGCTGGGGGGCGTGTGCGTTTGACATCAGCTGGTAGGCTGAGCCAAGGCAGGGGGACGAGAGATGGTAAACAAACTTGCGCTGTAGCCTCTATGTTATGGGTAGACAGTGTATTGTTAGAGGTATTGAAGAGTAAAGATCACACCAGCATCTAACCAAACCCGAGTGACATTTGCAGGTACGATTACATGCTGCTGTGCTGCAGCTGAGCAGTTAATTGGCTATCTAGCCTGCAAACTGACATTAGCAGTGCACTTTTCCCCGCTGGTGTTACTGCTTTATGCATCTATGTAGATGGAGAACTAACAGTATTCCAACAAAAGAATGCAAAGATAGCCAACATGAAACCAAAAAATATAAAATATACATTTCTCCCCTTTGGTTTCTGATTTTTTTTTCTCATATGAGAGCACAGGACAAGTGATTAACAGAGCAGATTTACAAAAAAGTCAATTTAATTTCTATTGGACTTTGAGTCTGTTAATTGATTTTCATACTTAACTGAAATTAATGGAGACCAGTGGCTGCCTAAAATAGTGGGAACAATTGATCCAAAAACCTTAATAATACAAAATAAATAAATAACATGCAGTATGCATACAACAATGGTAAGCAAGAATGTAAATACATGATTTGTAGTTTAGGAGCTAAAACTGGCACACACCCGCTGGCATGGTCTTTTTAAGGGTGTGCAGGCAACGGTGGTGGATGGGCGTGTAGTGCATCAGACTTGTGTGCTAGACAACAGAATTGCCTCCCGTAACACCAATCTTTAACCTGTAAGTGTTTTAGTTGCCTAACTGTCCTGTAGTGTACCGGCTATTGCAGAAATAAATTATTTTAAAAAAACACTGGCGTTCAATATTCAAATAAAATACATTTTAATTGTATGTGTTTGGGGGTTTTGCAGAATCATCCAATATCAACATTCTGTGTGTTGATAGAGTTGCCTTGTCACTGCTCTAGCGCCCCCTACTGTTTGGCCAGGGTGCTTGCACAGTGGACGGGGGAACTGGAGGGGACAGCGTGAACCTCCCGTGTGTTACAACCTTGTCCTGGTGAAGAGGCTGGTGACAATATGTAGCACATGTCTGCCTGCACTCTCCCCATGCCAACAGTAGCAGTGACAACAAGTGCAGTGTAGAGGGACTGGGTGTTTTCAAAGTGGGAGAAAATGGGGCGGGGGGGGTAGTGTGTCTCTGTGAGGTGCCATTATCAATTCAGCTCATCATCCATCCTCTGCCTTGTTACACACACACACACACACACACAATTCAGAACATGCTGTGTCTAACCATATCCGGTCACTATGAGCCTCTTGCACTTCATGCATGAGCACATACTCATTGCTTCCACATAACCGAATATAATTTAAATACTACTGAATTGCTGATCAAAATGTATGCAACTTGTTTTCCTTCTCTCTTTCAAATGCACGTGCACCTTCACATATGTCACAACTCCTTAAGCATTATAATAAATTATGATATAGTACACACACACACACACACACACACACTCTCTCACAGTCAGTGGACACCCAGCTTATGGCTAATGGATTGGATCTTGTGGGTACCATCACAGGGAAAGGCATGCGTGATGAATGGCTATTTACCGAACATGACAGGGCCTAATATCTGAGAGTTCCACTAATAGTGCCACACACACACACACACACACACACACACACACACACACACACACACACACACACTCACTCTCCCTCTCTCTCCCTTTCTCTCTCACACACACACAGCACATGCATGGACATTAAAAACACACCCCTGATGATACATAGCACCTTGTCAGTTGTCAAGCATTTCCCATACATCTTTTCAGCAACAGACAATCACTTATTCAATTATAGCAGAGGTTCTCAAAGTGTGGTCCAGGGACCTTTAGGGGTCCAGGAGATGATAGCCAACAGACAACCACAAGATCGTCAGAAAAGATGCCTCGGTCGGTACGAGTGAAACATGAGCCATTACTGGCCAGTATATGCGTTAAAACAAGATTTAAGTATGTAACTTTGATTCTATCAATTCTTGGTGACCGTCAGATGTTATATCAAGGCATTAAAAATGGCTGAAACGCATCTGTTTACAAGGGGAGAGATAGAGGAACACTGAAGCAGCCGTCTGCAGCGCTGTGGTTGCGGAGAATTTTTTGAATTTGTGAAGGGGGGGCATGTTCAAACTAAAACGGGGAGTTAATTTGCTCTTTAAGCAAACTGCACACTTTGAGGGCTGGGTGGACCTTTCTCTTGCTTCTCTTACCACTAATTAGAAATCCTCAGAGATCAATGATAATTATAAGCGGAGGCCTCTGAAGGTGCAGGTTCACATCGCTGTTATGAAGGTTCTGCAGAAGGATCACAGTTCTGGCATAAATGTAGGAGGTTCAATGGAAAATCACCTGTGCGCAAATGGTTCAATATACAGTATAACTGTGGTTCAAACATAGAGGTATTTGTGGTGTGAGATTGATTCAGTAATGTTTCAAGTGAAAGTGAATATTTTACTGGTGTAGATTTGTTTTAAAAAACTCCAGTCCCTTGAAAGTTCCATATGAAATGCTCATTGTAAATGAAAGCTATGTGTATGAGCATGAGCTGTACTGAATTATTGCCACAGACCTTCAGTGCTTTAGGAATTACAGGCTTTAGTGCTTTGGGAGTTAACACATCAACACATTAAAATTGTTCCCCATGGTCTAAGAAAGCAGACAGATTTGTTGCTAGTGAGACGTGAAGTCACCTGGGGTCAACATCGTCAAGCAACCGAGTTGCAAAGTTGCCAACGATTGCTAGAGGGCACATTAAAAAGGCCATAAAAGATAGCCGTTAATATTAACTCTGTCAGTGTTGTTTACTGTTGAATCAATAGTAACAAAAAACTGTTCCACCCTCTGGTCTGTAACCAAAGATGTTACCTGCTAAACCCTCACCAGGCATCTCCTGCAGTTTAACTACACAGGAAGCATATGCATATGTCTTTAGCAACTGATCTGTTAGGTGTCTTCCTCAAAACTTATCACAACAGTGTATATTACCGTCACTTTCCAGACAGCCTTACTTAACACTTAACCATTACCATAAATTCACTGAGAGCAAACTCTTTTTTTCTCCACAGCAGTTTGTGATGAATTTTGGTGGTAGCCAGAAATAAGGGCTTAGCGGGAAACTCTCTGCTTTTATCTCCTCTCAGGCGAGTTACGTCACCTGAAAGCCCTCTATAAATGGGTTTATTATCCCCTAATCAAAGTGGTCACAGAGCCTGCCCCAAAAGCTTCACGGCAGTCAGAGGGTTCAGCGTGGGAGTCAGCCCCCTCGAGCCTTATCACCGGCCGCCAGAGGCTGCAGTAGAGTGCTACGGTGCGTTTGTATGGGCTACAGCTTTGGACACACAGCTCAAGGGTCCTATATAGTACCAGGAGATACTACTTAGGCTTGTACCAGAGCAGAACCCCCTTTGTGGTGCTATGAAAACCTATTTTAAGCGTTGTGTATGTATGAAAGAAATGCACATTGGGCTCTTTATTTTAATTCTATTATTAAAACAAAAGAGTTTGAGTCCTTCACCATTTAGACTTGCAGAACTCACTCCTCTCTCTATTTCACTCGCACACACACACACACACACTGGCTAGCAGGTATAAAGCACTCACATGCTGTAACTCTATTAACCTTAATGACTCCCAAAATTCCTTTGCTGGATAGAGCAGTAGCCAAACTACAATTCAAAATTTTAACACTTAACGTCTATATAAGCAACTTTTTAGCCCTCCTGCGATATTACCCTATTAGTAACTCTACTCAACTACTGTATTAGAAGTAGGCATATTTCTATGGAGGGAGATTCTAAATGTTATTATTTTATTCAAATAAAAGATGCTTTTATGGATTGTGATGTATGCCAAATGAAACATTATTGTATAATTTTGTGCAAGGTCTTAAGTTATATTCTATAGGTGTATCAGTTTCCCAATAAGCGACTCAGTCCTACTCAATTGCACAGATTTTGAACGGGACTCTGTATAAGGGAAAAGCGCGTCACTAGCGGTGGAGCAGTTAAAACTGATGAATGCAAGTAGGGTGGCGGTGTAGAGGCTGATATAAAGAGCGACTATTATGATTTCAAACTTTTTGCGGCGATGCAAAAACTCGTGGTGCGTAAAGACGCAGACCAGGCTGCTGCTGGTGCGCCAAAGAAAAAAGGAAACCCGAATTGTGAGCACAAATAGCAGTTAGTATGCTACTTTTACGCATATCTAAGCTCATTATATTCAGTTTGGCTTGTGATGAATTCCAATGGCGGTAGATACATTTTATCCGGAGAATCATCACCAAGGACGGAGAAAAGCTGCATGGAAACGGTGAAGAGTAAAAAAGAAATGGACTTATCATGATAAAACACATGAACCCATACAGTTATTCTAAATTCAATGTCATCCTTCTGTAAAAAGTACAGTATGTCAACTAAATAATTTCCAGACCGACAGACCGGCTCAGCATCCACGCATCCAATTTTTGCATTTTTCTCTTTCTCAACGAAGCACCTTATTACTGACCATCAAAACTTCTAGACCCGTTTATGGACTCTGTAAATGAAAAACTAATAGGCCTGACTGAGAGACCATGTGCGTAAAAACCTCTCATCAACGTGTCGGCTGCTAAAACGTGACTTCCAAGTTAATCTATGGCAGTTTTTCCTTTATCCTCGCTCTCCATAATTAAAAAACAACCCTTAGCCTGCGGTGCCATACCCTTATTGTATACACCGGCTGGTGGAAGACCAGCTTCAGTACTCTCGTTAGAGGCGGGTAGCCCCAGAGCGATGAAAACTTGTGCAAAAGGACCTTACCTGTGGTGAGCAAATCAAAATCCCCGGTGGGAATGTAAAAGTGCCTTTGCTCCGAGTGTGCCGATAGAGGAGATCCACTCCACTGAAGGTCCGACTGGATTATCCGGTCACCCTCCGGAGATCGGCACACACCGGGGTCCGCACCGCTTTCTGCCGCCGCTGCAGCCCACAGCCTCCGATGTAAGGAGGAGAGCGAGAGGGAGGGGGGGAGGGAGGAGAGAGAGGAGGGGGTCCTTCATTAACAAGGTAAGGCACAGACACGCGCACACACCCACACCCACACACACCCACACACACACACACACACACACACACACACACACCAGCTAAACAGATGTTAATCCTTAAATGTCCACTGGCTGGGCTTTTTATTTTTCTCTCATTGGTTATAGTTTTAAATAATTGGTATTTGTGTGAGTTATTGTGAAGCCAAATGCACATTTTATATTCTTTTTTTAATATTTTTGGAGCAAATACTTCTACTTAACATAAAGGGTTGAGTTATTATTGTTAGTTATATTCTGTTTTTGGAAGAAGTTTGACTTGAAATTGAGACTTTTGATGCCCAATTCAGCATCATAACAAGAAAAAAGCTATTGCCAACTCCTGCACATTCACATATTTCCATCCACATTAAAATAAGATAAGTTATCTAAAACCACACAATAAAAAATAAATCACACTGTATCCCATAGAATTAATCCGCAACTTCACACCAACCAAAAACATACTGTAGCTGCATGGATATGATTAATTTATTAAGGAACAGCTGAATATACTGTTGCCAGTAACACCTAGTCTTCTGTTAGTGTTTAGAAAATGGATCAAAGCAGCAGATTTGAATAGATCCAATCCCACCAGCTCAGAGAGAGAACATCAACTCATTCCCAAATGAATGAGTCTATTTCACTGATTGATATCATTGGGCTGCAACATTTTATGGTACTACCAAATCACAAAGTCTATTTTAATAAATCTTCTAGTCTAAACAACCGCTAAACATTTTGCTATGGAAACATTCGTCTCCATGTCGCCTGAACGTCACACAAACCAAACTAATCAAACCAAAAGGTCGGCTAATATTATTATGCAAATCAGCTGAGTAACTAACTGGCTATTTCATTACTCCAATTGTTCAGTGAGAGAAAGGAGCTTATGAGGGGAAGCTTATTGGCTGAGGGTCAAGTATACAAGAAGGTGGGAAACTAGGGCGTGGAACAGGTGTGGAATGACAGGATAAGGAAAGGTCTGTGAACAAGCAGTGAAAGGGAGATGGAGCAAACGTCATCATCCGTATGCTGATTTTTAGTTAATCGAAAAAAATTTAAAGCTGCACTAAACAATATTTTTGTGTAAAAAAACAAACAAGAAAAAAGAAAAGTGTTGCTTGTATTGACAAATCCACAAAGAATTATCACCTGACTCAGCAGTTCCCCTCAACTCCACGCAGCTCTTTAGTGCCTTTCAGCTCAGTGTTTTGGTTTTACAGAATGCAACTTTACTGTTTGGGTTCAGTCTTGGTCGTACAGCTCTTATCAATCTCAGGCAGCTGTTTTCAGTCAAAAAAAGCTCTTATAAACCCATAATATAATATGTTTACAGCTTATTGCTCTGCCCTAGAGTAGTCAACACTCATTTAATGCAGCTTTAAACTATTGTGAGGTTATCAGATATATTTTTATGTGATTCAGACAGTCTGGTGGGACATTTATATTTAGTTAGAGGCCGTGAACATGGGGTAGATAAGGATTAATCTTGCATAGTCCAGGGAGTTACATAGAAATTTAGCTCCTTGAGTCCAGTTGATACTCAAGGCATGTTATATTATTATGGTAGGATGAGGTTGTAGCTAAACACCAAAGTTGCCATAAACACCGTAATAAAAATCCATCTAGTTTAACTTGGAAAAAGGTAAGTTCAATTGCTACCTTTTTAAAGTTTCAAGTAAAATCTAATTGGATTTACTAATTGTTTTAACTCATTATTTTGAGTCTGGTTTTGCTTTCGATTGCTCGCTGTACAATGTAGATAACTTAACATGCATTCTGTTCACTTGTTTTGATTAGTGGTTTCAACTTACTTGTGTGAGTTAAAGGAAGTCCTGACATTACTTTTCGAGTTCAGATTATCTCAAAGTATGTATTGTTAATTGTTATTGGTTATGATAAGTCCTGCTCATCGTGATCTGGCTGTCAAAGTGTATTCATCCGCCGCTTGGTTTAGTACGCTGTCGGGCTTTTTTTTGTGCCACTGAGCAACTTTCATAGAAATGAACGTGGCCCCGCCTCCGACGCTGTGTCCAGTTCTGGTCCTGTGTTTGGTCTCTGTTTGGTGGTGGTTCTTCTTCTTCTTCTTTTTTCTATTTTATGGTGGGTGTCACAACGTTAAGGTGCATTACCGCCACCTACTATGTAGGACTGTGGACCAACGTTGTCTATCCCCTGTAACCACAAAAAAAACCCCAACAACAACAAAAAAAACCCTTCTTCTTCTTATTTTAATGGAGAATTACAACCGGGTGGAGCATTATCGCCACCTACTGTAGTGTTACACAAATCTTATATCCTTGTTATATATCTTATATCCTGTATCTTGTAGATAGATGAAGACATGTTTCAAGACCAAATTTCCAGAACTATTTTTAATAACTGTCTTTCTTTAAGACTGTTAGACATAGCCATGATTACAACTCGCAGGGTTAAGTTCATTTGACACATTGAAATTTACCTTTCAATAACCTGAGTTAGAATACTGAAAACTCATAGAATTCAGTTGAAATAGTATAAATCACAATGTAAAGTTGAAGTAAATGAAAGAAAGAAGTTACTAATCCCTTTTTACAGTGTAGTAAAATCAGTTTACCCTTTAAGTTACAGATTACAGTGTTCCACCTTTTAAGGCTGTCACCGTTTACAGTACCTCTGTATATGCTCTTTCATACACATTTAGAATCCAAGTGAAGTTAGTTGTTTGAACTTACACGCATCACCGATTACTTCATGATGATCGCTGACTGTTTGCCCACTTTTTCATTTACCTCGACCGCATATGACTGCACTGAGTGTTTCATTCCTTCCCCTTATGGATGTGATTTCCTCAGCTAATTTACCTTTAGCTCGGGGCCATTTTATCCCACTTTCCCCAGCAGTTCCTAGGCTCATTTTGCTAACAGGTAACAACAGTGAGGGAAACGAGGCAAAACCAGGCACACTGGCCTATAATCTGGCTCAGTGAAGCAGAGGATTTGGGTTCAGCTGTCAGCCCGCACAGAAGCAGGACACTTGGCAAAATTATGCCACAACACACGCGGCCTACAGACCCAGAATTATAACGAGTGCCCTAGCAGACCAGAGGGGAGGGGGAGAGCCTCGTGCAGTCGGGGGACGTTGATGATGAGCAGATGAGCTGGGATCAATGTCGGAGTTTGACGAAGAGAAGGGGAGGGAGTGTATGGATGAGCGGCGTTCCGGTCCCTCAGCACTTTGATTCATCCTCATTTTTATTAGGGTGTTATTTACACACCTGCTGCCACGGGGGCCGGCAAGGAAACGCACTCTCTCCATCTCTGTCTGGCTCTCATGCACGCACACATATACAAACAACAACAGTGCAAGCAAACACACACATCTGCGCTAACTTCCCCAAACCCTTCCTCTTCACAATAATCGAAGAGTCTATATGAGCTGCACACTACAAGTCTATTTTTGGGCGTCTAAAATTATCCTGTCTGTCCTGGTTCACTTGATTCATCAAGGTCCCTGATGAAGCAGACATCTCACAAAGGAAGTCAAGTCAGAGACTGAGATGATACTTAAATTACATACAGAGGAAAGTGTGCTGATTTCACAAGAACATATTAGCCAGTGTGACCAGTAATATATGCACCCCCTTCCTCGGGGATGGGTGTAATAGAATTACAGAGGTACTGTAGCCTCCAGGTAGCTCTCAGGTGTAGCCAAACTGAAGATGGATGGAGGTGGCTTGCCTAAAAGGTGCAACAACTTAGATAAGAGGAGAAGGGAGGAGGAGCAGGGGATGTTTTTTCTCCTGTCTGCTCAGCACCTGAGCCTGACCCCACCCCATGCATCCACCCCCCTCCATCTTCCACTCAGACAGACTAATGGGGAACTGGGAGCATCATTTATATTCCTCAGCCCCCCCACTGGCACCCTACCTCAGCTGTCTGATAGGCCGATTTGACCCCCCGGAGGGGTTAAATAGATGTGTGTGTGTGTGTGTTCTTGTACTTCTGTTCTTATGAGAAACAAGTTTTGTGTGAGGTCTTGGTTTAGGGTAAAAGTTTCAATATGTAGCATTTTTCAACATCAATGCATCATTTTAATACTAATTTGATATAATTAGTATAATTGCCTTAAATATATTACACTGGTAGCTTCTGCCTCATGCCAGTGGTACTGGCTCTGGTGTTTATATGAATTCTTATTCTGGATGGCAATGTTGGTCAGTTCAATGTTGGTTGTTCACTTGGTCTGTTGGTTCGTCCAACACTTCGGTCCAGAGTATGATACCTACAGTCCAACAGTGTACATGAAATGTGCTATTAAGATCTATGGCCCCTAGAGGATGAGTTCTAAAGACCTTTGAGAGTGTATAACCTGTCATGTAGGGCCACCATCAAAAAATACCCTTGACCCCAATGCTTGGGTCCATGGCAAGGTATCTTAAAACATCATTTTCATGATGATTGCAGTTGATTTTCGTGGTCCCCAGGGGATGAATCACAATGCTTTTGGTGACACTTCGACCTTCCCACTATAAGACTAAAATTAACACTAATAAACAAGAAATCTACAGGCCAGATTGCCATGAAATGTACTGATCATATTTATGCTCCCCAGAGGATTAACGCTTAATGTTTTGGAGCTTTCGTCCACCACTGCAAGGCCAAAATGTCAACGTATCACTTAATCTGGTAGGCATATTATCATGAGCTCTGCTGAGCACATACATGCCCCCAAGTGGGTTTAAATGAGCAGGAAATGAGTTCTAAAGTGCCCATGTGTCGGCACATTCATATGCAATATAACTGAAATGTAACGTGACTGTAAATACCTGTATGTGTTGGTGTGAGCAGCCAGGTCTCCATCAGTTCACCGAATTTAAAATGCAGTTCGAAAGAGTATGTCATTTTCTAATACTTTGTATAATTGTAGATTGCAATTTTTTTTTGTGGTGGAAGTTTTGCACATTTTTAAAATCCTGAGTAAAATTTCACTTTCTGATTTAATTAAATTGAAACCGACTTGAGCCTCATCTAAATATCCATGTGCATGTCCATGTTTGCGTGTGCCAGTATATGGAGCCAGACGTCTGAGATGTCTCTGTGACTGATAGAAATTGAAATGAACCATAATGAAGATGGACAGGAACTTGGCTCTCATTCCATCCACCTCCTCCTCCTCCTCAGCTTTCTTCTTCCTATCGTCTTTTTTCTTGTGCGAATCCTTTTCTTCCTCCTCTCATATGAGTCCAGGGCCCAGCTTGTGTAGTTGGTGACAACGTAGGTCAATTCTATTTTCCTGTCAAACACAGGAAAGCGGATTTCTGGGGGATGTCAGTGTCTTCGATTCATTTAATCAAGCAGAGGTGTCTCACATTTCTTCATGCAATGCACATAAACTTAAATCATTAACCAAGGGATCGACGTCTGTGGGTTTTTTCCCCTAGACAACTCCATAAATGTTGAGCTCACTTTTGCTAAAATAACTAAAATTAGAAAACTTGTTTGCAAAAATCCCAGTTGATCCCCTCAAGGACCTCAGGAAATCCTTGAACTGCACTTTAAGAACTGCGGCCATAAACAACCTGCAAAAACAAGAACCTCAAATAACACGCCGGCACGTCTCCCATGAGTCACAGCTGCAATGTTCAATAATTGCTTAATTAACAATTTTTCTGAGAGACTCTTCTGAACACTTCTGAACGTCGTGAACTGCTATGCAAATGTGCAAAAAAAAAAGAAAAAAAAAAGCTACACACACAGCTGTGCATTATTTTCCTGCACACACACACGCACGAACATGCAATTAAACTTTCACAATAACGAAGAACTGATGAAAAGCGCAACAAAGTGCTGCAAAAGAACGTCTCTCTGTGGAGCCTTGGAGTACTTTTTGTTATGCTCATGGACCAAGGCCTTTATATAAAACTAATAATAATGTCCCTTCGTTTGCCCCCTCCCCAGTCCCTCTTCTCCATCTTTTTTAGTTCTTTAGTCTCAAGTGTCAGAAACCCCATTACAGTAATTAAGTCAGTGGACCCTCAAAGAGGTCTCCTTCAAACAGCCGGGGAGGGGGTAGGGAGGGAGGCATGGACGGGGAGAGATATGGTTGGAAGGAAAGAGATGGATGGAAAGAGGCTTCAGAGAGAGATGACGGAGAGAAGGAGAGATGAAGCGGTGGATGAGAGTGTGGAGGAAGAGGCAGAACAAATGTGCTTCACAACACAGGAAGCCACTTTAAGGTGTACATGTAGCCTTTTTACTTCAGTAAATCAGCGACACATTAACTTTGAGATGTTGCTGTAATTACTATAAACAAATGAGACCATTTTCCAGATGATTGGCAGCCGCCACCAGCCTCTACACTTTTACAGTAAACACCACTGATTGCTCCATGGCTTTATAGCACAAAACAAGAAGGCACCATTCTTGATTCTTTTGTGGTGTTGCTCTTAATTTCTCAAGTGATAGAAGCTACCCATCGTGGTCTAATTTGTTTACTAGTAATTATACAAAGGTATCATAATTAATTTGATAATGATATTTTAATGTTTTAAAAAACATCACATCATCACGAGAAGTGAAAACTGTAAAAAGAAATGACAAGGACGGCAAAAGGATGGAGCTTCATGGAAGAAAGAGAAAGAATAGCTAAAGGAGCAACAAACAGGATGTAGAGAAGCTTGTAGGAACAAACCAACAGGAATAACATTTTATTCAATGATTTTAGAGGCAGCAGTACTCTGTTTGACAAACAAAAGAAATCTTGAAAAAAACCATGGACCTTAAGCAAAGAGTTTTTACTACATCCACGGTTAAGAATGATCACAGCAGTACTTGGATTTGTGTTCTCTCTTCTCCCTGAAAGCAGCTGCTGGGCAATGTGCCCTTGAGCAAGAAGGGTGCCTATAACAACCCTCCTGCCCAGTGACTACATGGTAATGAATGTCTAATAATGTTTAACAGAGATACAATTAATTTTACAAGCAATAGGAACTGTGGCAAATGACAACTTTTGTACTAAATAACATTTCTCAACAGAAAAAAGCTGTTACTTTTGCCAGCGCAAGCAGCGCTCTGACAGTTTGGTATTTTCCTGACCTTGAAATTCACTTTGCCCATCTGTGTGGTGTTTTGGTGCCAAGCACAGAGCGCATGGTGCACAGGTGGGAAAAGAGGAACAAACAGGTGGGAGGTTCATTCAAATGAGGCAGCGCAAAGTGAGTTGTTGGTATTTTGGTAGAAAATGTGTCTTACACTTTGTGCCAGTCTGGTGATTCAAGAGCAAAGTAAAGGGAACAAATGTCATATAGACGGCTTCATCAAACTATTTCTTTTTATTATTTATTTCTATTCTCATTGTTCTAATTAACTGATGAAAAAACAACATGTATGGTGCTGTATGTATATGTGCTGACATTGTGCCGCTCTGCACCATTCAAATCAAGAAAAGCAGAAAATAACAAGATTTAGAGTCTACAGCTGTAGATAGGCACAGCAATGCTTTGGCCTAAATGCTAATGTCAGCATGCTAACATGCTCAACATTATAATGCTAACATGTTGATGTTTAGCAGGCATAATGTTTACCGTGTTCAGAAAGTACAGCTGAGGTTGATGCGAACGCCATTAGTTTAGCAGGTTTTTAGTTGTGCTGAATTCCCTCAGAAGTTCCCAGTTACATCCCTCAGCTGGAGATCAGTAAGGCTATTTGGTCAGTAGGGGGAGCAGCTGCCGGTGCAATAGTCTCAATACACATCGTAATTAAGAGAGTGTCTGCTCTGCTAGTTGTTGCAAGCTGTAAGGGAGTGGATATTCTGCGTTCGTTCATGGAGATTGTAAGACCCTTTTAAAAAAAATATTATTCTTCATTATTGTACGATAAGTTAACCAGGTTTATTTCCTCTCTTGATGGTTTAAGGTATATTTACATGATACCACACCTACAATCCTATTTTTAGCCTTACTCCAACTGCTTGGTAAAGTTTGCAATTCTTCTTTCCTGCCTCCATGTCAACTCCCTTATCAGAGTCCCACTGTGGATGAAGTTCCACATACATAATAGGTGATCACACTCAGATTAAGCTTCATTACTCTGACACTGATCATAAACCAAAGTACTGGACGAAGTGGAATTTAGTCCACCATTGGAAGAAGACTGGCTGTTTTCGAAACCGCTTACTATACTATCAGTACGTACTGATTTGGCCAAAATGTAGCATGTAGTATGCAAACAAAAGCAAAATCTGCAGAATGCCAGAAATACCCGGATGTCGTACTGATTCGGACAAAATCTCCAGTATGCATCGGACCAGTCTACCTCGCCTACTGTATCCCACAATGCAAAGCGGTGGAACGGTCCCCATTGTTTTGTTTGTTTTGTTTTTTTTCAACTTTATTCACCATTGTTGAAATGGCGGACAGCAACACTACCGCGTCAGTGGTTGACAGGGAGGAATATAAATAGAACTACCACTTATAACATTTTTTTTCTAATTTAATTATGTGCAAGCAGAAATTGTGACAAAGCTACAGTTATTACTTTTCGTTTTCAGAGCTTAAGGGGATGCTATTGCGGTGGTTTGCCGTTAGCCATACTATTGTTTACTTCTTCTTTTCAAAACCGGAAACCGGCTAAGCCTGGCCTAGCATACTGCAAAATAAATCGATTTAACAGTTTCATACTGCGTACTACCGATGAACACAGTATGCAGTATGTAGTACATACGTCAAACTATGTAGTACATACTGCATACTGCGTTCGTCTGTAGTATGTAGCAGGCAGTTTCGAAAACAGCCAATGACTAGCCATGCTAGTAGCGTCCATATAGGGCTGACATCACCCTCAGGAACAAAAAGTAAGACAAAAAACTAGTTAGCAGTATGCTAGTAGCATGGCTAAAAACTCTGAACCTGTCTTGGTCATTGTCCTCTCACACTGACCTGGCAGAGATGGGAAAAGTAACACTATAAAAAGTTAAGTTTATCCTGATGGAAGCTTTCCCACTTTGACTTTATTGGGCAAAAAAATGACAAGAACATTGGGCTTACATTCAATTCAGCTTTTATAATTATTTTTAGGTGAGGTTACTGGGTTCTGAAGATAAGACAGATCTAAGTGAAAAAGAAATGGCCCAAGTGAGGAATAAGTAAAAGTGATAATATGTTTGAAATAACTAATGAATTCACTTTTCTGTAACAAGTTCAACACTAGGTGAGACTAGGTGCACCTATGTCAGTGTCTGACATAGACCGAGTGTCCTCTCTGGCAGCCTAACGGACATAATGAAGGCAGCAAACAAAAAGGGGGAAAAAAGAAGGAATTGGAGCTGAAGGGAAAGTGGCACTGCTGTGATTGGAAAAGGCACAGACCAGAGCAGCAGCCGGCAACCTGAATTCTGAGAGAAAGACGCGGTAACATGAGGTAGGGGTGGGAAAAGGACAGGTGTCAGGGCCCCATGATAAAAGGCTGGCAATAGAGGAGTTATAGACACTGAGCGGTGGGAGGGTGTAGGGAGGAGAGGGTTGGAGCTTCAGTGCCAGGAGTGCTTAGAGCTGTCCTCCTACATTGATATTCTGAGCTCATAGTTTGCTAAAAACCTCCTCCTCCTCTTCCTCTTTTTTTCTTCCGAGGGTGATGTCATCCCTATATGGATCCTTTGGTCACATGCCACCGCAGCTTACATCTCTGTCACTGTCACCACCTGCGCACACACACATTCACTTAGCCCCGCAGCGACCTACATCTTAATGCACATTTGCTGCAAAGGACACAAACATATCTGTATCATATATCTGTGTCATTAGATGGGTGGAGTCAGCAGAGGACAGGCCAGAGTGGAGTGGTCATCCAGCTGCTGATAGTCCATGGTCTGAGATCTATCAAAGCAAGAAGAGCTTTATGGCTTGTTTAGGTTGGCTAACCATGCCACTTAAGGCCATGGCGGAGGGGTGCGCTCCATTTTAATATATCAGAGTGGTTCCAGTGGTGTGTGTCCATGTGAGGGAGGGTGGAGCCATAAATCATTTCAAATCATTATGAATTCATGGTTGGGAGTTGAGACTGGTGTGTGTGTGTGTGTGTGTGTGTGTGTGTGTTGCTTGTCTGCGTTTTGAATCAAAAAGGGAAGGTGGCCAAAGGCGTCTGCTATCGAGATTTCATTTTAATTACCGAGCAGACCACCAAGAGAGGTGCCAGTAAGCAAATACTGAAGAGTTTTTAATAATACTAGCTTCAAGCTGTGAGGCACCGTCAACCAACTACAAGACGGGGGTAGGGGCTTGCTTGGGGAAATGTGACAGTTATTCAAAAAAAAATTCCACCAGGCCTCATATTGCCTTGCCAATATTCTGTGTGTGTGTGTGTGTGTGTGTGTGTGTGTGTGTGTGTGTGTGTGTGTGTGTGTCCAGAAGGAGTGTGTGTGTTGGGGATATTAGTGGATAAAGGGTGGGGAAGACTGAGTGAAAGGGAGGAAACAGCCGCAGCGCTCTACTTCACTATTGGCTGTCGATTAATTAAGGAGGTCATCTGAAAGTCAATCTCTCTCTCTCTCTCTCTCTCTCTCTCTCTCTCTCTCTCTCTCTCTCTCTCTCTCTCTCTCTCTCTCTCTCTCTCTCTCTCTCTCTCTCTCTCTGCGCCACCCAAGTGTGACCCACCCCCAACCCTCCCCGCCCTCCCCTTTCCTCTGTCCGGAATTACAACACAAGGCAATTAAAGCCAACCTGCCAGCGACTCGGTGTTCCGGGCTCGTAATTTTTAACTTGCCGTAATTAAAAGTGTTACAGCAACAGCAGCGGGAGGGCGGTAAGGATGGGTAGGTGTTGGGTAAGGAGGTGTGGGATGATTGATTGACGGAAAGGGCGAAGGTGGGGTGGGGTGGGTGGAGGGTGCGTGTGACGAAAGCAGGGGAAGGGCAGAAGTCAGAGCCTTGAGTTTGGAGGATTAAAGATGGGCCACCAGGATGGTATAGGAAATTGCGTGTGTGTGTGTGTGGGTGTCTAAGATGTCAACAGGGTCCCCAGGGAATAACTAACGAGATGACCAGGGTGAACTAATTGTGTCTGTTGTGTTCTCTTGTACAATCAATCAATTACCACACAAGTGTACTGCAGGACAACAGGAGAGTGTGTGTGTGTGTGTGTGTGTCTGTGATGGCTTTTCCTCATAAGACACCAGTTCATAATAATGCACGATGGTAGTACAGTATGTGTTATACAGTGTGTGTGTATATATTTGTGCTTATGTATCACTGACATCAATGTAATGCACAGCTGTGAATCCCAACCAGTGGTACCTGCACACCTGGGGTATTTCTGCAGTTACCATGAAGTACCTGGAAAGATTGCAGAAGACCTCCACTACTACTAAACCCCAAAAATAATATGAAAGCACCTGAACATTACATGTTGCGACTGAGAGCATGAAGACTAGTAAGCAAACAAGCAAGAAGTATAAACACTAAATGGTTGAAATAGCTAAAAGTAATGGATAAATGTTTGAATTATTTAACTAAGTAATGAATAAATAGATAGCTTAAAGTAATGAATACATTGTGGAAAGAAATAGCTAACAGTAACAGATGGTTGAAATAGCTAAAAGCCAGAGTACTACAAATGCAGACTTGACCAGACTAATCGTATGAAAAATCCATTTTTATATGATCAACAGTGTTCAATAGAATTCAGTTTAAATTCAAATGAACACATTTTGACAGGTGGAGTAGATGAAGGGGTACGTCAGGGGTATTTCAGACACAAAAGGGTTGGGCGCCACAGCATTCAATGCAGACCGCATAAAAGTACAACTATACATTATTTTCATTATAGGCGTGTAGGACTGTATGGCCTTAATATCTCATTTTAATGTCCTTGCAGGCTTTATGGCTATTTTTCAGGAGAGAATGAGACACACACACACACACACACACACACACACACACACACACACACACACACACACACACAGTATAATATAGGAGAAAATCATGAGGGAGGAGTTAACAGTTACAGCCCCTTCTGTATTCTCCTCCCTTCAGCCTCCTCCATCCGTCCTCCTTCCTTTTCTTTCTATCATCCCTCCTGAGTTGCTATTCCAAATTTCTTATTATCAGGCCCAATAAAAGAGCGTGAAATGAAAACATAATTGAGTTTTAATTTGTCTGTGGAGCTCCAGCCACCCACTGACAAAAACCAAGCCAGATCGCTGCTCACAGCCTCATTAAGGGACGAAGACGAGGAAGAGGTAAAAGTTCTGCCAGGAAAGGAATGTCTCTTTCTAAGAAGACCTCTGTAAGCATATGTGTGTATAAGAATCAGTCGTGTGTATTTATTTACACCTCTCTGTTTCCTCCTGCGTTGGTTTTGTTTGCACTGAATAATGCACAGTGAGCCCAGCTGCAGCACTAGGTGTGCTTACAGCCTATAAACAAGTGTTCAAGTGGGAAAGCTCAAGTACCCTTAAGTAGCTCCTTATCACCACCTTGAGTATGCGTGTGTGTGCGCATGTTTGTGCAAGTGTGTATGTGTGAGCTTTCCTCTCTGGCTCGTGGCTGTGTAAGCCTTGAGCTTCTTAAAGAGTCCGGTGGGACAAGTAGAGGAACCGGAGCGAGGGCTTAACCTGCTCTGCTTCCACCCCCCCCCACCCCCTTCCGACTCCACCGCCACTCTGCACCGCAGTCACACATCTGTAGCTAAAGAAAGTGGCATTAAGTTGTGTTTAGAAAAGGTTCATATATAGCACAGAGTCAGTACACCTGTGTAAAAACACAATGCTTGAGAGATTTGTGGATTTGTTCAGCTATTCAAACAGGTCTGGTGTGCTCAGTGACGGCTGTTTCCCTTTGTTAGAGAGACAACTGACCAAGCTTTGTATGGAGATGTCAACTTCTTAAATAGCTTGCTAGCTACCTAGCTACATCATGGAAAATAGCAACGGAAAAAATGGGCTCTGCTCTTAGCATCCTTCCTTGTTGGCTGAAAATGACTTCTTTAGGTTGGATATTTTATTTCTTACTGACTGGTTAGGGCAAAATAACCCCTTCCAAAGATAAAATGGCTAACATGAACAATATATCAGACGAGTAATAAAGTTATCAAACTAGAGCAGCAGAACAAGCAGTTGGAGTCATGGTTCGGGACACCTGACAAATGTTTAGTTTAATGTTCACTCTACTTTTAGCTCTGGTTTGGTCTCCACCAACTCCTGAGAAAAATATCTGGCTTTTTAGCTGCTAATTGTTCCACCATGTTCACTTGCTAGTTGCTAACTGTGTCTGTCTGCTGTTCGGTGCTGAGCAGGTAATGTACAGTGTGTTTATCAGAGCTTTCTTACTGAGAACAGCTGCCTACTGCTGCTGGAAATGAGGCTGATGCCAGATAGATAGGGTTTCTAATATTGATTATGCAACTTTAATATCTCTTTACTTTGTATCTGGACACCAGTGGAACCCATTTAATGTCCTTTCTATCCAAAAGTTGCACAATTTGTAAGCTAATTTCCAAAAGGTTGACAAAGGTAAATGCTAAATCAGTGTGTGTCTTTATCAACTACTCTTATGTGAATATTCTCAAGATAGTGTGACAAGATTGCAGAGTTTTACCAGTGTCATGGCATTTTATTGCTGCTGCCCACCTAATATGGCATTTATGCTAATTTAAAATTGAAATTTAAAACTTTCCATCAGCCTTGATTGACCTTTCTCACTGCAGACAGTTTGACTTGTTCAACACAGGTGTAACCAATAGCATTAAAATGAGTGCTTTCCATCTACGTGTTCAAGTGACGGGGCCCCTTTTCTTGTGCATGCAGGCTCACCATATAAATAACTAAATGGAATGGAGCCATCATTGACGTTATTAGGGACTCCTGCTTTTCCTCCCGACAAGAAAAAATGTGTTCCGTAAGAATGATTTACTGTATCTTCTCTTTATGACCTCAGCAAAAAAAAAAAGAGAGAAAAATTATCATATTTCACTTTTTTCTTATTATTTTTGTGAATTTTTCATTATATCGTATTTCCATTTATGTATTAAATACAGGATGGAAACATAATTATATTTTCCTTAGTTACAGTAATGACTTGTACTGAAGATAACTCATCCACTGAGTTTTTACTGCAGGTAAAACTTCATTAACAAGACTCAATCATTTGTTTGAAGCCTGCTTCAAGCTAACAAAACAACACATTGCAGTCACGTCAGTTGTTGTTTCAATTAAAACGTCACTACAAAATCTATCTTGTAGGCACACAAAAGCATCTTGTGCCCTCAGTGTTATAAATCACGGCTTCGACATGTAATTTTTGTTTCCCATGACTGTAGCAGCGGGAGAGGTGGAGGGAATGGAGTGAAGCTGGTCAAACAACAAACACTAAAAATGAGATAATGCGTTTGTAAAAACCCTAAAGGCTCTTTATCTCAAAAAAACAGATTTACCAGTAGCCCCCCTTCCAAAAAAAAAGTGGCTGGAAATTACTTTCATTGGTTCAGCACAAGCACAACTAACCGTGTTGCAGTGTCCATGGCAACCTACCTGGCTTTTGCTGCCACGTTTTGCTGAATGGGTTTCCTCCTGCCAGTGGCGTGTTAGGCAGCCAGTCGATAGCAGTACATGGTGTAATGAACAGACTATATGAAACAAGGCCAGGGGCAACGCCACTCCAAAGATAAGAGCATGAAAGGAGAAAATGCTGACTGTGTTGAACAAAGATACAACTATTTAAAGCAGAAATAGCCCTGGAGCCCAGCTGTTGAGAAGGCAGTGATGTGAAAGAGAAGCAAATTATCCCAACTGGCTCCGTTAAGCATTACTTTGATTTATTTAAGGGAAAATACTGATGGTGAAAAGGAAATGGGAGAATGTGGACGCCATTGGCAGGAAGATCTTCTATTACCTGAATGACAGCACAGCCGAACCTGTTTCAAAGGACAGTGTCTGATCTTTAATACAATACTCGCATGCTTTGTGTAAATTGAGTGAGTTATTGGTTGTGGAAATCATTCTTCCTCTCCATACTTAACTATGACTTCTTGAAGTTACATTTATATTCAACTAATTTGTTTTGCCAAATGCATTTTTGGGAGGAAATGGAATGGTCACCTGGATTATGTTTCCTGGCAACGGTTTTGTCTATGTTCTTCTTATGGACGGGTCATAGGCAGGCAGTCAGAATAAATGATGGGCATGCAAATTGTAGGACTTTGACAGGCTACTAAAACACTTTGGTTAGGTTGAATAATTGGTTTTGGTTAAATATTTAGAAGATAAACACTCAATGTCTCATGTAAAGCCCACAGTCTTTCCCTAACCTTAAACCTGCTCCTTTTTTGTCCACTTGGGGGCAGCCGAAACAAGTTGTGACCACAACGTTGACATATCACCTTTTAAGTTGATATGGCAAACTTGTTAGCAAACAGTTTCCGTTACACATCCAGCAGTTACGGAGCAACATTAGCATTCATTTGTAGTTGTGTTTGTGTCCACCTGGTGAATGCAAGTCCAGCATTCACTCTCCTTTAGCTCTGTTTTTTGATCTCTACCAACTCCAGAGGAAGATATCTGGCTCTTTGGCTGCTAAATGCTCCACTATGTTAACCAGCTAGTTGCTAACTGTGTCTGTCTGCTGTTTGCTACTGAGCAGGTAGTGTACAGTGGGAATTTAGAGCTTTTTTACTGAACAGCTGCCAGCGGCGGCTGGAAACAACATGAGAGGGAACCAAAGTTGTGGGCCAGACAGCTAAACAGTGAGCTGAAACTCACTATAAAGCTGTGTAAAAGCTGAGGGGACCACATTGTCGCATTGTTCTCACATTTTCATTTGATACATTGTAATTATAAAAATATCGATTATAGCCGCTTTAACTTGGAAAAACCTCAAAAGTGCTTTGAGAGCCTAAATAAAACCATAAAAATATTAATCATGCTTTATTTTCCATGAGTGGATATTGAAGGGAAGATAAAGTGAAATATCTGGTCAATGAACGTTTTGCACGTGTTAAATGTGAACATTATGGTGATAAAAAAAACTTAATCATTACATTTCTCTCAAAACCTTCCTATAACGCAACTACACTGTAAGAGATGAGTGACAGAACCACAGTCCTCGTTTCGTGCAAAAATGCATTCTAAAGATCAGCTGAAGCTAATAAGAAACTTCAGAGTCTGAGTATTGCCTGTGATTTCTGTGATGTCCTGGCAACAAACCTACATGTGACTACTGAAGGGGTCAGTGTGCTTGTCTGATGGTCAACAGCGTGTGAAAGGCCCTTTCTCAACGCCTTTTCAGCGTTGGAATTGGGGGTGGCTGTGTCCAACAAATTCTGTAACTTTACTATCTGACAATCGCGCCCACTTAACTCACTGATTGGCCAGGTGTGTGGAGTTGAGAAAGTAAGCTCTCTTTTATATTTTTCACACACTACTTCTGTCACTTCTCTCCATGGCCAGTATGGACAGGAGGACTGAGTGACCAACAACTCTTTAAAAGCACATTTGGCATGTGAGTGTTACATTAAGATGGACGTATCCTTTAATGCAATAAATGCAACCCTTTGATTGTTTTACAGTGTAATGATTACCATTTAGTGCAGTATCATGTGGTATAAATCAGCAGTAATAAAATAACTTTTAAAGAACCACACTAATTTTATTATCATGCTTTGCCAGTTTATTTTATTGGAACAAATTAAAGAGCTCTTGGAGTCATCCCATCTGTATACAGGCCAACTACCTAAACCAAAGAAGCCTTCACCAACTCCCTGATACTTTTAGACTTACACAAGCATGAACTTACACACACATAAGTGTAAACACACAGCTGGCTGATCATGGCAGTGTGCACTCCCTGTATTCATTATCACTATTACGTTTGTGTAACACAAATAGTCCCATTCACTCTCCTCCTATTGACATAGTATTACATTCCTTTACACATTACAATTCCCTCCGGGCGGGATTTCCTGCATGTAATAGCCTTGCCCCAGATCACTCTACACTTCGATGCTACACTGCACTCAGGGCTACACACACACACACACACACACACACACACACACACACACACACACACACACACACACACACACACACACACACACACA
>VMKM01002160.1:0-85693 GCA_008360985.2 Macquaria ambigua | reverse complement strand
TCTCTCTCTCTCTCTCTCTCTCTCTCTCTTTCCCTCTCTCTCTGTCTCTCTCTGTCTCTCTCTCTCTCTCTCTCTTTCCCTCTCACTCTCTCTCTCTGTCTCTCTCTGTCTCTCTCTCTCTCTCTCTCTTTCCCTCTCTCTCTGTCTCTCTCTCTCTCTCTCTCTTTCCCTCTCACTCCTTGTCTCAGGTGATCATCCAATAATAGCACAAATTATGCACAGCTGGTATTAATCAACACTGTCTAATTAGCACCTCAAAGCCACCTGGGTAATTGCCAAAAAGCATGAGGGAAAACATGGCTGACGTTTTCTCCATCTCAGCCGGTACCTGCTGATCTTGTAGGCCGGATTCAGTTTCATGTGAATCTGAAGTGGCTTGGTGGGAAATGCTTCTCCCACATCATTATACCAGCCAGTACAGATTTAGATCAGTCCCACAGCAGCCATGGATGATGAGTTGCGTAAAAAGTTGTGGCAGGGGTGCGGGAGTTCCTAGTTAATTTTTAAATGTTCACAATAAGAGCACATCTAACACAGGAGGGACACACACACTCTATAAAGTAACAGCTGTAAAAGAGGGTTTTCCAAAGTGCAGCAAGGTGTGATGCAGTTTGATAATGTGCACGAATGTCTCATCTCGGTTTTTAGTGCTCAAAAGTGTCACTACAAGAAATGTTGCAGATAAAACTACGTGAAACTCATGTTTGTTGTTAAAATGTCATTCCACCAATTTTACACAAGCAGATCAGTTGAGTACACCTGAGTGTGTGAAAACAGTTTGTCAAATCTGAGGAAATAAGAGATGAGACCCTGATGACATCATTATGACATCATCAGGGTCTCATCTCTTTTTGGGTTTGAAGACTACAGCTTCTTAACAAGACAGCCTCTGTTACAAACTTGCAGCATGAAGTTTGAAAGATGTGAGCATTTACCAGACAGATGCTATCAGGTTGCATTATGGGAAATGTAGGATTCAGTGATTTTATTATCTTGACTCATACCAGGGATTCAATGTCAGGATATTTCAGCCTCTGCTGCATCAATTTTGACCGTTCTTTTGTTAATCTGTCTCTTTTGATTCCCCCAACTTTATGTAAGTGCAGTAATTAATTGTTAGAGTGCCACTTTAATATAGATATTGTTATTACAGTACAGTTAAAAATAAGAAAAGTATTGAGTTTCTGTGATCAGCTCTGTCCCAAAAGTCTGTGAAGCACAATATCAGGAGTAGGTCTGATGCATGAGGGTTATATAATGCCACATCTGCATAAACAGATTTGGGGTTATATTGTTAGTTTCTTCTTGAAAACAGATGCCTTAATGAGACCCTTGTGTTGTCTTAGCCCACTACAAAATCGACTTTTGCAGTGCTTTAACAGTGTGATGGTTAAATTAGTGGTAATCAGTCATGTTCATCAGCAGTTTGATGGGGCTAATATCAACCACAGCACCGCTCTGTACAGGGTTAGGGTTAAATGTGATATATATTTAGAAACTGTCATTGGAAGCTGAGGTTTTCCCACAATGTGTGTGCTGTTGGTTGTGCAGTTGTTGACCAGAAATCCTACCTTGTACCTGTTTTTACTTTCATGTGTTTGGCCACTCCTAAATACCTTCATACATAAATAAATGAAAACAGCGTTAAAAGCTGGAGACGTGAGACCAGTGGTGGAAAAATTCTTATCAAGCATCAAAAATACTCTCAGCTCAGGCTTAAAATAATTATAGTTTTACAGTAATGAGACGAACCCTTACTGTGATGCATTCACAAAGTAAAAAGGTTGGCCGGAATTGTGCAATCTTGTATAACACAAGATGTCAGCCGTCAAGCAGAACAGTCACCGGAGCCTTTTAACTGGCTGTGTTTAAATACTACAGTATTATGCCTCTCAGTGGTATACCGAGTATTTCTAGCTGCTCAGAGTGCACGGTTGCTGTTTTTTTGTCCGTGGCTTTCCCTCGGAAAATGTGCGAGCAGTCTCACTAGGTATTGAATGGGGTTAGCTCTCCAAAGGCCCGTGAAGGTTTGAGGAGGAGCGCAGTCTACAGGACAAGGTGACCCACTTACTTGAAAAAACCATTCCCTTCCTCTCTCTCAATCCCTCGCTCCTGCACTCCATTTCCTCCTTTCTCTCTAATCTCCTAGTTTCTCCTACGCTGTGGTTTTATCTCTGACTCCTCTGGACTCTTTTTGTCTCTCTGCGTTACTCAAATTGTGTGCAAGATGCCAAAAGAACACGGTTAAAGTTTTTAGAGTTTATGATATCTGTTCATTTAAGCTCTTAAAGAAAGATTTTCACTTTCTTTTTTTCCGGCCTGAACTCGAATGCTGTCCTTGTGGCTTGGCTTCATATGAAAAGTCATTTCTATTTAATTTGACAATTTAACAATTCAGACACACATTTATGTACAGTAACATTTCAACAGCTTACAGGTTTTTAATCAGACCAAATTTCCAAACCCCATTATTTTACTGATCAGCACAACTTCGAGGATGTACTCACTGTGAAATCATGTACTTGGTTCTAATAAAAACTGCATACTTCTGGTCCTTTGTGACATTTGTTTTCCCAATCTATCAGTCCATCTGTTGTGGGAAGTGTTGTTATGTAAGTTGACCACTAAGTGGCGCTACATTATCACGTCCGCTACATCAACCAGCACCACTGTCCTCCTCTCTGTGGTCACATCTCGTCTCCATGGATGGATGAGGGAGTGTTGGAGATCACTTCTGTTTCGATGCAGCTTTTTATAACCAAATTTCACATTTAAACACATAAATGCAGCCTCCATCAGTCTGTTCATATTCAACAACCAGTAAAACACGTCTCTGGAGGACCTGGCTGTTCTTATACCAAACTGATCCTCTTGTAGAATATTATTTTGCTGTCGTAATTTGGTGTTTTGATATTTTCCTTCTCTTAGTCCCGGCTAGCTCTCTGTGTGGTCTTTAGAGCGTCTTATCTCCTACCCAGAAGCCACTGCAGCTCTTGTGGGTCTGCCCCACTTACTACTGCTGGCCTCTGAATATCTCCTCTGCATAATTGGTTTGTGTGTGTGTGTGTGTATCCATATGCATGAATAGAGTGTGTGAGAGGTTGTACCGTGTGTGTGTGTGTGTGTGTGTGCAGGGGATGAACAAAATGACAAACAGCCTGTTGTTAATGTTAATTTGGGGAAGCTCATAATGTTCCTTTCTTATTATTTTTTACTGTCAGAGGTTTTTATTCAACCTTTTGAGCAGGTAGTTTGAAGTGTTGTTGACCTTTCAGATTTCTCCTTAAGTAGCTTTAAAGTTTTATGAAACACTTTTTCCACGCTGCATGATAAGGTCACACGTATATTTTCTTTGCAGAAATATCGTGGCAATATTTTAGTTAATTATTAAGATGTCATTTGCATGATGCATAGTTGAATATACAAATTTTTGCATAAAATATTTTCATTGCCACTTTATATAGTTTTGCAGTGTTTACGACTAATGCAGCAGGTGTGACAGGAAAATAGCTTAACAGGACTTCAAACTACGACATCACAAGCTTCACCAAGTTGCCATTTCCTGCAGGACTATTGAATTATTTCTGTTACTGTACCCACCAAATGCAAATTAGATTTGATTTGAATTTAGATTGTGCTTTAACCCCCCTCCTCTCTGTCAGTCCCAGCAGTCATGGCGAGGCAGTAGGCACCAGAAGGAAGCTGTACAGTGCGGTTCCTGGGAGACATTTTGTGGTGGTTCGTCCTTACACCGCCCAGGCCGAGGGAGAGATCAACCTCTACAAGAGCGACAGGGTCAAAGGTGAGACTGGGGGCCTTCTAGAGAGATCAGTAAAAAGTTCAATATTTGCCACCAAATTGTTGTGGAGTGGAAGTATAAAGTAGCAAAGTACCTCAAAACTGTACTAAACTGTAAATGTACTTAGTTAATTCCACGCTGACCCCAACTACAGAGACAGAAAAGTCGAATTTCTCCTCCTTGGAGGATGAATGATGAATACCAAAATTTAAAAAAGCAAATAAAAGGCACTGATTCAGTGCTGCCTTCATTTCATAATTGTGTCTGAAAATGAGACAACTGGAAATCAAACCGCAAATTACCATATCTGATGAAAATGACTCCCGAGGCTCTGCAGGGTCTAAATACAGATCCTCCTCATCTGCAGACATTAAGGGCGCGTACGGTTTCAGACACGCTGCAGGTCTGTGGCCACAAAGTGCTTCATGCCAGAAACATCTACGTTAAGCTGCTGGTAATGTGTAAATAGAATATTATGACCTTCTCTTTAGCACCAGCGGTTTGTTTCTAATGCTCAGCAGGATGACTGTGTCTGAGATAATTACCGAGCCACATTTATTTTTACAGAGCTCAATTATTTGTAATCGTTGAGCTTGTTGTCACATTACAGCTTCTGTACAGCATAACAGATAGCTGCTACCTACTGTATGTAGCTTATGATAATCCATCAACCACAGTTAGTCTGGATGTGACGATGCAGTGAGCTCATGATACAGGCTTCATGGTGCAGAACACTCACAGTATTTTTTACCTAAACGTCACTGATCCACCGGTGGGTCAGTCACTTCAAACTGTGTTCAAACCTACACAATGTTCTGTTCCAAAGACACCAAATATGTTGGTGTATGTATGGTGACGCCATAAAAGTAATGGTTTAAATATTTCAATCAGTGTAAACATCATATACAGTAGTTTCAAGAAGATACAGAATAAATATGATCCTGTCAGACAATGTGGAAAAACATGATTTTTCCAACCTTGTAGCTACTTAAAGGGAAAAAGTCCCCTTTTTTGGAACTGGATGTTAAGGAGTTAACAAAAGTGGAATGACCGTTCAAAAGTCCTTAATTATTTCATTTTAGGCATAAAATCTGCAAAAACTATAACTATAAATTTTAAGGCTGTGAGCTTGTCAACATGTGCAGGCATCAGTCTGGACCTCCTGCAGTTCACACTGTTAATGGATGACATTTAATCATAACCTCTAACGAGTGGGGGGAGTCAGATTTGGTTTAAAATGCTCCCATTTATCAGCTCCATGATGAATATTGTAACATATTGCAATATTTTAAACACCTAACAGCCTTTACCTACTACTCTGGCTATTGTCCTCCTCAGTGTTGATACACTGTTGTATACTTTGTATAAGGAGAAGCCTTTTCCTTAATGTTGTATTACTTCCTATTTAAATGATCTCTGGGGACGCACTGTTCTGTTCATCTTGTGCTCTGAAACCGATGTCACTTTTCACTATCTTCTCACTACTTTCCCCCCTCCTCTCCACCCTCCACCCTCCCCTCTCCATCCCCCCGGTCCAGTTCTGAGCATCGGAGAGGGGGGTTTCTGGGAGGGCAGCGCCCACGGCCAGGTGGGCTGGTTTCCAGCCGACTGTGTGGAGGAGATCCCGGCCAAGGCCACCGACGAGAGGAGCTGTAAGTGTAATCACTCGGGGTTGCATGGCCGGTTAGAGGTGGGACATTGACTTATGTAGGACATGCGTTGTTTGCCATCACCCAGTTTTGTGGAGAGCGAGGGGACACAAAGAACAGAAGGCTAAATGCTGTAGGTTCCTGAGGCGGCGTGATGGCACGTGGCTTCTTTTACTCCAGTGCACGAGCTGCATGTGTCTCTGCTCCTCTGTCTGCTCGTCTCCCAGTCTCTTTCCGTCTCCCCGGGCTGTGGCGCACAAAGCTAGGCGCTACGTTGCTCTGCTAACTCAGCTGTGCTCTGACGTCCTCTGGGTGCAAGCTAATGAACATATCACGCCATGCTCCATCCCCCATATACATCACATTTTCACTTGTCCTTGCAATCTCTCTTGTTGTTGCCCTGTCATGGTGCTGTGCTCGTAGTGAGTGCTGTCAGTACGTTAATGAGAGGAAGCAGCTTTTTAAAAAGGCCTGCAAACCTTCTTTCTGTCCTTCTCTCTTCGTTGTTCCACAATCTTTTTCATCCTCTGGTATTCTATTCTCTGACAGCGTTTAATTATTGACATTATCACAAAGCACAGTGTTACTGGAGTCAACTCCCCACTCCCACCCGCTCTCTCTTAGTCCTTCCTGCTCTTACTGGTATGTCAGCAATGATAGAGGCAGATGGGGAGCAACTTGTTCTTCTCTCTCTTGCTGTTTGTCTTCTTCTGGGTGGCTTATTTTAAAACCTAACCCAAGGCCATTGGCACGGGGAGCTCTCTCGCACTGTGCCACATCCAAATTGCCCCCAGGTCTGCCTGCAAAGAAAGCCTGTCAGAAAATGGGAGCACAGTATGGTGGCTTGCAAAGACCCATTCAAAGGCGGCCTCGGCCAAGGCCACGGGCTATGCATGTGTGTGCGCTGCAATTAGACGGGCAGTGAATGGCCTGCATGAAGCCTAACAGTTGTGGCTGATTGGGGAAATAACAGGCAACTGAGAAATACACTTTTTGCCAAAATGATTACCATCTGACAGGTAGGTGTAGGAGAGGTAGTCTGAGCTTTTCTTCTGTCTTTTAACAATCCATCCACCGTCCACGTGTCATCCAGCTGTCCATACATCAAATACTCCCATTTGCTTATTTGCTTTCTTACCGAGATTTAGATGAGAAGATGTCAGGAGGCAATTAGCTTAGCATACAGACTGGAAGCCGGAGGAAACGGCGAGCTTGACTCTGTCTGAAGTTCAAGTAGCAGCACCTCTGAAGTGGATTAAAAGCTTGTATTTAGCTTCTTTAATCAATACACAAACAAACGCCATTTTGTAATTTTTAAGGAGTTTCTTGGTGACGAGTAGCCGGGAGCAGTGACTTCTCAGAGTCATGTCGTTACCATGAGGTTGCCTGGCAACCAGCAGCGATGCTACACAGAGGTACTGGATGAGCAGATGTAGAAATAATTCCAGCACATAACTCCCTCTAAAACCACTAATTGTCATTTATGCATTACTGTTTCGTGTATGGATAAAAACAAACAAGATATGAAACAGGTGAATTAGTGAGCTGTAGAGGCGCTGGTAGGCGTGTTTTTGTTGTTTCCACCTGTCTCCAGTCTTTGTGCTAAGCTAAGTTAAGCTAATCGCCTCCTTGCTTCAACTCCACACTTAAGGCATAGATGTTAGGTGGAGTTTCTGCGATGCTAAGGCTCAGAAAGAAAGGGAAAAAGCGTCATTTTTTTAAAAGTTGAACTATTCCTTTAACCATTGATAAGAAAATAATGCTTCTTTCCATCTGTCCATCATTATCTACTTGATTTTCAGACACTTTCCAGGTCTGTGGCTTTGCTATTTCTCCATCAGATACAAACTTTTGAAATGACACAAAATTAAGGGAAGGGAGTCTGTCTACAATTAGTTCTGTATAAAATCATTGGAGCTTAGTGTGCAGCCATCTTCCCTTCAATATACGTCACTGCCATGACCAGCACTTTGGTGTACATTCACCAGACAACTCCTGCCTATTCTATAGTTTTTACACTCAACACCTGTAGCCTGGAAGTTCCAGACGAAGAAAGTTTCACAGAGAACTGAGCCTCCAAAAGTGAGAGCCAAAACATGAACAAGGTCCAGCTCAGTCACCTGACATATAAAACACCAATTTCAAGAAACCTCTAATTCCTTTTTAGACCATTTAGAAGTCTTTTTCACCTTTCACAGGAAATGTGCTTTGCAGTTACAGACGGATAAAGATGTGTACTGACAGTTTAAACATTTTGATCACTTTTCAGAGACCGAGTTCTGTTATTAAAGCAATATTCCCAATCCTGATCAAATAAGAAAACTGCTTGACTGACAGGTACATCTATCAGTGAGTAACTGAACAAGCATCTCTTTCAGTCACGAGCTTCTCTCTGTCCTGTACAAACTTTATACAGTAAGTTCACTGTAAGTCCTATTAAATCCTTCATGCAGTTCTGAGAAGGAAACTGTAGTGTGCCTGTATGGACATTAATGTTTACAGTGTAATTATGAGTATTTTGATCTTATAGTGTTGACATCTAATCATACTGTGTGTGTGTAACAGTTGGTATCTGAGCAGAGCTGGATGATCTTCTTACAGAAATATCATCAGTGCAATAAAAAAACAACAGAAAAGACCTTTTTTCAATCTAAAATATTCAACATTTATAAGCGAGGTTAAAATGATCGTAACAGTAGTTATCGTCTCCCTCTCTCATATGTGAAGCGTGCAACCTACCCCACACACACACACACACACACACACACACACTGATTTAACTTAAACACCTTTAGCTTCTAATCCCTCTAAGTCAGTAGATGTGATGCAGTAGGATTAAGCCCTGCTTAGACATGCTTTGTTAGGGTTCAGGTTTGGACCCTTGAGAGCACTCTAGGAGCTATGTAGGGGAAACACACGAGGAAAATCATGTCCTACACACACACACACACACACACACACAGGGCTCAGTGGTTAAGCAGAAAGCAAGCGCTGCAGATTTAGGTGAATGCTTTTCTGTGTGTAATTGAGCTGAGAGTGAACTCTCAACCTCACTGAGCTCACAAAAAAGCCTGACTACAACAGTAAGTTTCCATCTGAGTATTTTTATGCACTTTATGATATTATAAAGATCAATCAAATTTCCGCCATATTTCAAAACATGTCTTGAAATGATGTGTAAATTACTGTTGAAGAACAACAACGTTTGTCTGCCTCTACTCACAAATTATGATCAATGGCAGATTAAGGCTACCTGACAATAACTGACTAATGGATGCTCATGTTGCGCTACTGATTTAGCATGTGCACTCCTATAACAATGTTGGACTCATGATGGACAGCTGGAATAAAAAGGATCAAAATCAATGCAGCAGAACCAGAGATATCAACTTTTTTATTCCATGCATCCTTCTGTCTACATTACCCACAATGCAACTCACCCACTGACAGCTCGGCCGGAGATTCAGGTGTGTTATGCTAGTAGCGGCTAACGTAGCCTGGAGCCTGTAGCCTGCAGCAGAGCTGAGCAGCGGCTGCAGAGGTCTGGTCGGCTCACTTCTCTGTAACTCCACACCAACAGACTGTTTTCAGTTTCTAACTTGTAGTCTTTAACCAACGCTGCCTCAAGTGACATCACTCGAGGACATTTGTCAGAGTTCACACAGCTCCCTCTGAGACACTGAAGGCTCTATACTACTTTTTTTTTACAAACGCAGTAGTGCTCCCCAACACCTGTTGATGCAGTTCCCCTTTAAGTATCCAGGTTAATCTGAGAAACCAGGTTACGCAGGAAATCAGAGGAATCTTTTTCATGCACTGTAGTAACCTGGTTACTATAAATCTGTGTGTATATACATGTGGCAGGTCAGTAATCTGATTACTCCCCTACCCGACATTATTTTAAGAGGTCGGGGGTAGGGTTTTGAGATATTAGAACTCCCCAGCACCTGGAGACAGAGTCCGATGTGTAAAACTGGTGGAGTTCCCCTTTAAAAAGAGTCAGGAGCAGTATACTATGAAAACATGAATATCATTAACTAAAAGCATGTTTACTGTAAAGTTCTGCCCACACAAACTGTGTGAAATACATTTCTTGTGAGTTTTAAAGGCAGCTAGCAACCACAGGAACATGCTGGTTGTTCAGAGAGCTTCCTTTTCTTCTGTCTTATTCACCCCAAAAAGTCTGACCACTTATATTTTTGAATTATTTGGACTTCTCGTATTTTTTTCAGTTAATTGTCCAATTATACGTTCTGTAAATGCATTTTTCAACATCAAGGTGTAAATGCCGTTTCAATGCCTTCTCCACACTGCCAGGAATAAAATGCTGAAGCCTTTTATTTATTATTCTGTTGGCCTAAAAGCAGTCCAATTTTAACATGTTGAGTCTAAAAACACTGGAATAAGCTCATAAAATACTCCCCGAGTGTGAGATTTTAATTACAGAATGTGAACTTCCCCCCACACACAATAAATACCACAGACAACACGACCTCGGTGTCCTCAGTGGTAGCTACGGCCCTGTGTGCGCTAATACATGTACTGCACATTATCTTTTTGTATCATTACGAACAACGGTGACTAATTAACCTGAATTTAGAGATCACACGTTTCACAGTCAAGCACCTCACTTTGGTGCCTGTTAAAATAGGTTCAGGTGATCCTGTACCAGTTTGGGTTTAATGACCAAAACAAGTCACATGTCGCTTGTCACATGGTCCCACAGGGGTCACCATTAATTATTTAAGCACAGGAGACACAGTATATATACCTCACTGTGATATCTGTGTTTTATTAGATCATGGAAACAGTTTGAGTTGGTGAGAATGACCTTACAGTGTGTACATGCTTAGACTGTGAATTAAAGTAAATGATGCTTTGAACCCACTGGGGACAGAAGAGATCACAGTAACAAATGTATGTATCTGTTCCTTAATTAGTGCTGTTTAACTCATCACCCTGAAGCGTCTCTAGTTACACAGTATCGTGCAGCACAAGCAAGTTTCCTATTTGACTGTTTACTAACGATGTCTTAATTTAGCAAGGAGCTTTCATGCATTTACATTTATGTGCAGTATTACAGAGGATGATTGTATTCTTATTAGTAATAAATATTCCCAAAACATGTGACCTTCACCTCCACATCTGGCACCAAGAGCACGACAGCAGCAGGAGCAGCAATTCATTATTAAGTATTGTAGGTGAGCAGTGTTTTTGGGATGCACAATAGAAATTCAGTTTGTTATATCACCATGCATGCTGTATTTCCTCATCATCAGAATGCATCAGGTGGCCTCAGGGCTGGTAATTATTTCACTAATTGATCTGATGAAACTGTAAAAGATGATGTAGAGCCAACAGTGACATTTTAAATGTGCTTAAATAACATGACTATTTGGAAAGTCCATTGATGAGTCTTGCAGTAATACATTATAACTACACTTACAAATTCTATGATGGGTTTAACTGATCTTTATTTTAAAACATCTAAAAGAGTTTTTCTGCACACGTATCAATATTTTTTGGTGGGTTTGTTGATCAGTGGATCACCAACAATTTTACAATTCATCCTCAGAGTGTGAACCAAAACTAGATCCCTACAGCCACCAGCATGTAGAAGAAAAACTTTTTTTTCACCTGTTTCACAGAATAATTTTTTTTTAAGGGAGCTTAGAAAGATAATGACAAAACCGTTTTTGTTCACCTGGTCTTTAGACATAAAGAGGAGAGAAAACAGTCAGACTTAGAAAATGGATCGCCAGATTTTTCTTTTCTTTCTTGCCTCTCAGGGCTTCCCTAGAAAGCTTCCAGTATAACAGCAAATCACATGAAAAAGTGACAGGTGATCCAGCTGTGCAACATGTCACTCTGTAGGTGATGATGTTTCAGAGCGAGGCTGGACTGAGTCAAGTCCCATTTGGCAAATTCGCGTTGCGTCAGTTCCTCCATCTCATTCTCGCGTTCCTCTCCCTCGCGTCGTAAGGTGAGATACGAGGGAAGGAAGGGAGGAGGGAAAAATAAAGACCTGGAGGGAATCCAGGGAGGCCCAGATGCTCACACACACACACACACACACACACACACACACACACACACACATACACACACACACACGACTATACACATGCTCGCAGGATAAACAGCTGACAGAAATAATAGAAGACACAAATACAGATGCAGTGTAACATGCATGTTTTCACACAACACACAAACATGGATACTGTATAAATACACACACACACACACACACACACACACACACACACACACACACATCATGCATGCACCATCTCTATTGATCTGTGACCATAGAAACCAGCTGGCTGCAGTCAGACAGCAGTTGCTATGGAGTGTGACTATGTTGTGGATATACTATTCTCTCTCTCTCGTGTCTTCTTACAAACATTAACCTCTTTCTTTTCTGTCAAAAAAACAAACAAAGCTGTAACCCATTTTTTCATCTCTGTCCGTCAATCATCTGCTTCCAGCCACATCCCCCCTCCTCCAATCTGACACTGTGGACGTAGAATTGGGGGGGGGGATGTTCCTGCAAAGATGACAAGATCTGAGCCGGATCAGAGGAGATGGAGTTTCTGTGAAAGTGTGACAGCTGGTGTGAGAGAGTATGTGAAGGAATGAAAGAGAGGGAGAGAAAGGGGGGAGGAGATGGTGCTGAATCGGACAAATAGATGAGAGGCTAAGACAGGAGGAATCTTCACTCTGGAGGTCATGTGTGTGTGTTTCAAATGTACTTTGTTTTATATAAAATCAGATCTTTTTTGACACGGCTTTCTTTAGTCTATGAAAGTATATAGTTTAATGTCACTGCACGTGCTCTGTAAGTGAAATTGTAGATAAAAGGGAGGCAGATAAGAGGCCAAAAGAGAACTGAGAAAATGTTTTGAGTGGCTTAAAGATCTCATTCACCGTAATGACACCAACATTTGAAAATATAATGTGTCCTGGAATTCAAGGTGTTTTGCTTCTGTTTTCAAGCTCTACACATTCACAGTGTTACAAACGCCTTTTGCAGTCGTAGGTTAAATGGTCGGGTCTCTTATTTCTCCATTTATTAGCCAATATTGCCACCCTCTGGACCTTTGTTTAAATACTCTTCTCAATTTATACTGATTCATGTTAAAGAGGGGCCTCTAATTGATGCAGCGTTAGCAGTTGTGCATGTCTTGTAGATGTTTATCACTGACAGTCTATCTCAAATTATCTGTTAATATTTATGTAGATTTAAAATATACAGAAATCAATATTACTTGCATTTTGAGAGGGAAAATAGTTGCACCAAAGAACTGCCAATCAAGAAGAAGAATGTGTGTCTGGCCACCGTGAAGCCACACACGTCATTGTCTGTGACTGTCAAGGTGTTGCCAGCTGCACTCGTGAATATTTTCATATTAGCACAGATTAAATGACTGTGCGACTGTGTGTTGCTCATAGTGACAAATCCACAGAGAATTATCTCCCAACTCTGCAGCTGCCCTCAGCTCTCCTGGGTGTTTTAGCGTCTTTCAGCTCATTGTTTTGGTTTTTCGGGTAATAACTCTGCTCTAATCAAACCAGCAGCAGGTAGCTATTTTCAGCCAAAAAGCTCTGATAAATAAACCTGCTGTACGCTACCTGCCCAGCACTAAACAGCAGACAGACAAAGTTAGCAGCTAGCTGGTGAAGAAAGGGGAACCAATATTTTTTCTGAGTTGGCAGAGACAAAAACAGAACTAAAAGGAGAGTGAATAATGGACTTACATTTGTCTGCAAGTGAATGCTGATGTTGCTCCGTGTCTGCAGGATTTGTAAATAGAGAATTTTGCACCTTAACAGCTTTTTAACATGATAATATTTCATATTCTTTTTATAGCTAGTTCTTTCCACAAGTGGCCAAAGAAATCAGTTAATGCAGCTTTAGAATCAGTTCATTTTCAAGGATAAACAATAATAATAAAACAGTTGTCTTGGATTGTCATTATTAAAGTGCGATCCTAAATGGTCAAAGCTACAGCTGTGCATCCAAGGGACAGGTTTGATTCTGCAGCAGGGCTGGACACTTGGAGTGATACATTGAGACTGTCCTCACCAGGACAAAGCACAGCATCAGTCACTTGTGTAAATGCCTAGAACGACATGTTTACCTTCAACTCACAAGGACCTCTGGTGGTTGTGACAAATATGATTCTCTCCTGTTAGGAGCGAAGGTGAAAGTAGTGTTATGTTGTGTATAGCGCTGAAAAATCTCTCAGCTCTAAGAGATACTTTTTGTATTTGCATGTATATATTGTATTGTACAGTGTGAGGACAGGTGTAACTTCTCTTTTAGGGATAATTCTCCCAAAGAAACTGTTTAACATGACTGAGGTTCAGATGTCGTGCCGTGTTATTGGATTGGACCCTGAAGAGGCAGCTCAGGCAGAAGTGTGTCGTGTAGTAACAGCTCTTTGTCAAGGGGTAGACAGTTTTACTGTCCAATACGTGTCCACAGAACTGCTACCCTCCTAAGAGCAGTGATTGATTTGTAAACTGCTGTTATTGGTTATAAATGGGATGTGAATATTGATCTCATTCTGCTGTGCTTTGGCAGATTCCCGAGCGGACCGTGCTGACAGGCGGAAGCTCTTCAGACACTACACTGTGGGCTCCTACGACAGCTTCGATGCCTCCAGGTGAGACCTTACACATGTGCTTGTTTTCAAATCATGCAAAATCCAATCCTATATATATAAATATATACTGTATATCTTACCAACAGTCTTTAAAGCTAAAGATTTTTTCTTTTAGTTTCAGGAAGCTGTTTGTAGTCTAAATGTTTACAATCCATCAGGTGTAATAAAAACCTACATACCAATACAAAATCTACATAATCATCTACTATTTGTCTTTACATGGAGCTGTTTGGTTGATAATCTTCAGTCAGCGTTTGATGGAACTTTTTCCTCTGTTCTTGAGGAAAGAAAGAGAAAAGCCATAGCAGGAAAAGAGGATTTAAGCTAAGTGAAAAGTCTTATCTAATAACACCTGACGCTGAATCCCAAGGTTTTCACTGTCTTCTGCTCTTAAGTTATTCTGCTCTGCTCTTCTCTTCTGTCACATCCACTTCAATACAAGCTTCGTTAGAAATGAAGATAGATGTGTACTCCTCTGTGTGTGTGTGTGTGTGTGTGTGTGTGTGTGTGAGAGAGAGAGAGAGAGAGAGAGAGAGAGAGAGAGCGCTTGGAGTTTATTCTCCATCGTGAACAAATCCTGTTTAGAAGAATCAGTCACTCAGGTGAGCTGGATGTCCTTTGCCGGAACATGAATATGAATGAGCTCTGGCTTGTGTTAGATCACACCAGGTCATTTGTCCAATATCATCAGGCATGCAGCGGTTTGCACTGCAGAACACGTGCAGTGGTTTTAACCCATACATGGAAATGACCAACAGTGCATGCCAAGGCTGAAGTCTTGGCGTTCCTCAGCCTGTCCTGCAGGGAGAGGCGGAGCTGCAGGATTACAGAGAATGAAATGCTGGCAGATTTGCAC
The DNA here is from genome assembly GCA_008360985.2 of Macquaria ambigua. NCBI lineage: Eukaryota > Metazoa > Chordata > Actinopteri > Centrarchiformes > Percichthyidae > Macquaria > Macquaria ambigua. Next base: position 70,720 of record VMKM01002160.1, on the reverse strand, counting down.
AAACGTGAAAAAATTGCATTAATAAGAGATGAGTATGAGTACTGAGGAGTCAACTCTCATTTTATCTACAAATTTAGAATTGTTACTGATGATGTTAGGGCTGTAAGTAATATTTCTTCATCAATATTGATTCATCTCTTATTGGATTATCAATGAATTTGGTCTCCAAATCAAGAAATAGTGAAAAAATGTCCATCACATGTTCCGAAAGCACAAGTTAACAGCTTTACTTTGCAAGTTTTGTTCGACCAACAATTCAAAGCATAAAAGAGATTCAGTTTACAATGATATCAAACAGAGAAAAGCAGCAAATGGTCACATTTGAGAAGAGGGAACCAACTTTAAAAAGAGTACTCCACCCTAACGATCAAAATCGATGCAGGAGACCCAGAGAAATCATCTTTCTTATTCCACACATTCTTCTTCCTTGTCAAAACCTGGTGCCTACATTACCCACAATGCCCCTCGTCCTCTGACAGTTATGTGTGAGATTCGGGTGTGTTATGCTAGAAGCGGTTAATGTAGCCTGCAGCAGAGCTGAGCAGCGGCTGCAGAGGTCTGTCAGCTCACTTCTCTGTAACTCCACACCAACAGACTGTTTTCAGTTTCAAACTTGTAGTCTTCAGACCCGACCGATGCTGACTCAAGTGACATCACTCGAGGGCATTTATCAGACGTCACACAGCTCCCTCTGAGACACTAAAGGCTTTATACTACTTTTAAAACAAATGCAGTAGAACCTCCCAACACCTGGAAACACACTCTGATGTGGAGTTGATCAACTAATTAATTAATTGACTAATCATTTCAGCAGTAGATAAATAAATACTTACAAATATAATGACCTTACTGGCAAATGCAGATAATGACAGACGCTCTGGAGCTGTGGTGGAGGCACAGAATACGACTAGCTGAGCTGGAATTAAACTCGTCCAGTTTTGTATCCAAAAACACACAGAATGATGCAGCTGTTAATCATTAGCGTCCTCACGTGTGTCAGAATGGAAAGGTTTGCCCTCAAGAAGTGGTTCCACACTTGCTATTCTTCTGATTTCTGAATGAATAAATACACAACCAGCAGTTTTATTGTACTCATGTGCACGATGACAAAGGCCTTAAAGGGATCCATAAACAGATCATTTGTTTCCGTATCCAATAGGTGACAAAACATGAAGTAAAGTGAGACAATATTACATTTTTTATTTCACTTCACTTTTTGCAGTTGTGGAACTAAGTACATTTACACAAGTACTGTACTTAAGCATGATTTTGAAGTACTTGTACTTTACTTGAGTTTTTCAGTTGATACTTCATACTTCTACTCCACTACTCCATTACATTTCAGCGGTTAGTATTGTGATGCACTGAAATACCTAACAGTATATAAAGCAGTTAAAAATAGCTCCAAGTCGAGCAGCTGCAACATGAAAATGCTTCTAATATGTTAGTGAATGAATACAAAATAATCAATTAATGTAACATATAATAATATAACAGTTTAAAAGGGGCCTTGGGCATAATGAGCATGTTTACCTTTGATACTTTAAGAACGTTATACTGATACTTCAATACTTTTAGTAAGTAACATTTTAAATGCAGGACTTTAACTTGTAACAGAGTATTTTTACACTGTGGTAGTACTAATTTTACTTCAATAAATGATCAGAATACTTCTTCTACCACTGACTTTTTTGTCACCTCTTGCGTATGGAAATGAACCATTTATTTTTGCGTCTGAGGAGCTGCTTTCATGTTTTTGTCAGTTACATTTGAAGTCCCAGTCAGTGTCATTGTCAGTCCTTTTTCATCAGCTAATGGGAAGCTCTAAGATGGTAATGCACCTGAAGTCTGCCTGAGCCCCAAAACAACTTGGTGATTGAAGTCCTGAACATGATTCAATCATTTCTTTAGGATCAAAAACAGGAAACATGCTCAGATATCTGATTCCACCAAACTGGATGGGAAGGATTTACAGTAACTCGTGGACACAATGGCGTCTTTGTCAGCGTTAAATTATCACACTACTCTCCGTACACTGTGAGACAAAATGTCAGGCCCATGTAGTGATGTATAAAAGACAGGAATGTGTGTGCTGATAAGGACGGTGTGACATTTCCGTCATTACTCTGCTGGATTTCCTCTGGCAGGACTGAACATGCTGGAAGGTGGGGTTTTTTTTCCAATATGGGTCAAGGTGAACCGTCTCTCACCCAGTGCAGTGACGGAGGCTGGTTGGCTGAATGCGAACTGTGGCAAAGACCCATGTGACTTCAGAGATCCAGGGGAAATCTCAGCTGGAAATTAAACTTGAACCTGGATATAGACTGAGCTATGACCATTTCAATTCTGTGCTCTCTAATAGAACATATATATGTATGCTGTATATATACAGTATGTGTATATATATATATATATATATATATATATATATATATTATATTCTTCTCTACATCAGATGGAAATTCTTTAAAGATTCATAATTGTTTTTTAACTGGCAGAAAGCGCCGCTAAATGTTGCATGAGGCAGGAACTTTCCTGGTCCGTGTGTTTATGGGCAGGAAGCAGCAGTGTGATCTCCACTCACAAATTAAAAGGAAAGATAAACTGAGCTGTAAGTAGCACCAAAATATTGTTGACAGTCCCAGTAGGCGAATAGAAGAATTCATATATATTTACAGTAGATATATCTGGAACATAATCCTTCCACCAATCCTCTGTTTGATTGGATGATGAAGCGCAGTGACCGATGACATAATGTGAGAAAGGTTGACACAGATACGTTTTATATTCTGATTTTGCATCTGTGATTTAATTGTGTTTACTTTCATACTCATGTTAATACAGTTGTAGAAAGCAGCACCAAAGATGTTATTTGAGAAATTTTGAGCCTTCTCCACAATGTGGGGACATTTTTGGTTGGTAATACTGATTCAATCGTTCATTAAATAATTCATTTATTTATTTATTGTTGGCTCAAAAGTAGTGTCATTTAAACACATTAAGTCTGAAAATACTGGAATCAGGACGTGACCTCTCAGTGGTAGCTGACCCTAACCCTGATCAGACATGAAGTGTAATCATAAAAACACAACATAACAGCTTGTGCTTCACTCGTGTTTTACAGCACAACTATAACTGCGACCCAAAGAGTCCAGAAGAGTAAAAGAAGAGAGCATGTCTCACTGCAAAATGTTTCATTGTCAAGCTTCCGGCCATCAGGACATGACCAAGTGAGCAATGTACTGGAAGTTATTGCTCGGGCTGTCGTGTGTGCACTGACTGTAGATATACAGGATATACAAGGATATGCTATCTGTAATGCTTTACAAGAACACACGTCATAATTGCTCTTAAAGGCTACGTACACCCTTGATTTTTTGTAGTATGTGATGTTTTTGTAAAATGTAAAAATGACCTTTATTAATATAAACATCAACATAAAAAAAATGTATATGGAGTAAAAGTTCTGAACATTATGGTAGTTTCTATGACCGGACTGGATGGAGAGAATGGTTACGACAGGCCATAGTGCCTGACTAATGGTTCATTGTGTGCTTAAGTAAATTAAAACTGAATTTATATCGAGCAAACATGCTGCACTGCACCTGGAGGCTCAGACAAGATGCACGTTAAGAAAACTGCACCCCACCATATGACTTAATATACTTACAACTTATTTTATAATCTGTTAACATGTTTTTATTTGATTTGATTTATCTGTGGATCTGGAGAGAACTTACTTCCAACATGGTCCCAAGATGTTTAGAGACAAACACGTGAAAATATCTAAAAGATCTCATTAGAATGAGACAGTTTTCTTGTTAATACATTTTCTAGTTGTAAAAAGAAATAGAGCAGCGTGGCAGCAATATGTTGCTGTAAAAATGTAGCTTTTAGTCTCAAGTGAAGACTAAAAGCTTGACTTGACAATAAAAAGTTTTGCGCTGAGATAAAGTGCAGGAGCTCTCTTCTTTTCCATTACTCGTCAAATCTGACTTGTGGACAGACAATCCCTCCTTGCTGACTGAGGCTGCAGCCAGATGTGGATTTTTCGTACATGATGCATCAGCTCTCTGCTGTCTAAGATAAAATGCTGATGAAGCTGACGCCCGAGGAGTCGTCGTAGAGTCACACGGCACAAATGAATGCATGCGGAGGGATGAGCCTGTGACTGAGAGTACTCTGCCGCATTCAGAGCATGCCCATTGAGAGGTTAGAAGCCCCTGTCCACAATGACTAATAGTTCACTGTGCGTTATTTTCTCCACCAGCCACCAGTCATGCAACGTAAGAGCTTCATGACTGTCTAACCGCCCCTGAGCCAGACCTCCAAACTCCAATAAAAAGTTTTGCGTGGACAGCAGGAGATGAATGTCTGACAAACAAGCGGCCGTTGCATTGCATACAGAACCTCTCCTCTAGACTATAAATACTCTGCGGCCTCCCACGGTGGAGCCCAGATTGAGGCAGCGTGCTCCCTGGGGTAAGCGTGCACTAATGCACTTCATCCCATACAGCCTGTCGAACAGCATGTCCCACATCCTGCATGCTCCACTGTTTTCATAAAGCAGCCTCAAGTCTGTTGCCCTCCCCCCCAACTCTCATCACTTGTTGAACAAGATGACACCTTTGATAAACTGTCACGCTGCGGTGCGCTGACCTATTGAAGCTGCCACCATGGCAGATTTGGGTGATCGAGGTGTGATTGCCAGTGGCCGCCCAATATGGGCCAGAGTGTGTGTGTGTGTGTGTGTGTGTGTGTGTGTGTGTGAGGGAATGCTGGGAGATAACCTTCAGTGTGTCAGCAGTGCGGGCCTTCATCCTCTCTAGACAGATTGTGTTGCTAAGGGAACTGTTGCTAGGATGGCAGTCGCACCTCTCTCTCTCCTTCTTTATTCTCCCCTCTCTCTGTCTTTTTCTCTCTCTCATCCCACGTGTCTATTCAGTGTAATCCTTGCACCCAATATAAGCTTGAATGATGCATCCTCACAGCCAACACCTCAGGCTGGAGGAGCAAACTTGGCCTTTAGGTTGCACCTCTCCCCAGCTGGTTTGGACTCTGATCAGTCTCACCACACCAGGCCCGGCCGTGTAGCTACTGCAGGAAATGAGAGATGGAACGTACCATCTTATGCATATTCCAGAAAACAAAGACCAGTGAGGGGAAAAAACTGGTCCTGGTTAACATATTCTGAGCTGAGGGGAAGATGTCAGATTAGACAGCTTACTGCTGAGTTAGACTTGAGGAGGTGCCTCTCAGTTTGGAGTAATCCTTCTCTTGTTGCGGAGAAGCTGCATCACCATATGGAGGATTCCTCATGTACACAACTGCAACAACAACAGTGTAGGTTAGGATAAACAACCGCAGCTGCTGCTGCTACTGTTAGTTAAAAGGAGGACATGGGAGACATAATGGCATGTGCTTTTTGTAATATGCATTTTAAGCTGCAGTTGCATTTGACTGCAGAGCTGTCACTTCTGTTGTTTAATGAGGAAAGAAACATGGAGGATTTCAGCACCTGAGTCATTTTTATTGAATCACTGATGAAGTTATTAGCTATCTCTAGACATTTGTTCTCGAAATGAGTGGATCAAGTCAAGCAAATAGTGGAGTAAGTTACAAATAGGCAAGGCTGGATTACCAAGACAACTGCCTCGATACCCAGGGTCTCCCAAGGAGCCCGGATATTCATTGTGTGTCCGCTGGTTTTTGGTAATTTGGCCAGGCAAATAGGCAATCTACCTCTAGATTAGCCTATCCTTCTTCTTTTTTTAAATGCCATATTCAAAAGTTATAATAATTGGTCATCCCTGTGGACAATATGTTGTCTACAATATATGTGCATATGATTTTCTTTATACTTGAAGTTCCTTTTACCTTCTATGGTATCCAATGGCCAAGTGGCATCCAAAAATATAACGGTAACACACCCCTACATCATCCTTTCTCAGTGTCTTCAGTATGAAGTTCTTCTTGGTATGTTTGGTGTGGATACAGGTGACAGATTTCAGAATAAAAGTTGTTGTTTTAAGGTGAAAATCTAACAAACAATAAGGACAGCAGAAATGTCAGTGACTGGAAGTGGCAGGTGACAGCTGCAACCTTCCTATCAATCAATCAATTAACTGATCAGTATGTAAGGTAGGCAGACATCGGACCATAGGACACCCCGCCGTCACCCTGATCCACTGCTGGTCACACACCCACTCCCCCCATTCTCTCTCTCTGCGATCACACACACACACACACACACACACACACACACCCTCCCCACCAGCCAGTCGGTTCTGTAGCTGTGATTGCACATTGCAGAGCACCGCACACCTAGACAACCATCCACACCGAGGCTCTGCTGCTCCCTCCCTCGCGCTCTCTCTCCCTCCACCCCCCCAGCAGCCCCGGCGAGCTTCAGCCTTCCTCCCCGCCTCATCATGAGCCATAAGCCGCTATCACCACCAGCCTGATGTCGCTTCTTCTCGACGGCGCAGCACTCCCACACCGCCGGCTGGAGCCTCCGCAGCAGCAGCTGCGGCGGGGGTAACCGCGCTGCCAACCCCGCGTCTCCGCACAGGAGAGGCGGCTGACAGGCTGCAGCTGCGGCGGCGGCAAGGGAGTAGCAGGGAGGGGAGGGAGGCGCGTCTCTTTAGTCGTCGTCTTCCTTTTCTTTTTTTTTTTTTTTGGGTCGCCTCTTTTCTGGAGATGTTGTCGTCGGGCTGCCGGGGCCGCTGTCATACCGTTTGATAGAGATAGAGGCCGGCGAGAGGAGGAGGAGGAGGAGGCGGCGGTGGTGGTGGTGGGGTGGGGTCGGGGTTGCCCTGCCCTGCCCTGGCCGGACTAGCTCTCCTCCAGCAGCATGAACCTCCACTCGGGCAGGGCGTCCGTGGCCATGCTGCGGATGATGGGCTGTGCTAACGGGCGCTCTGCTCGGCATCTCCTCCACAGTGACTGCGTGGTGGACGAGAAGACGGTAGTGCTCCAGAAAAAGGAGAATGAGGGATTTGGCTTCGTCCTGCGAGGGGCAAAAGGTAGGAACATTTACTGACTTTTTGTGCTTTTTCGTGTGCTATTTGTCTCTTTCTGCCACTCTCCCAAAATGAACCTGTTTTAACACAAACTGCACTTCTACCACCAAGATTCGCCTGTTTACATTTTTTTGCAAAATGTACTATGGTGAAGTTTTATGTGTGGGGTTTGTGCAGTTTGGCTCATCCTGGATCAGTCTTTAGGGGCTTGTGTGAGAGAATGCATGGAGTGATGCTGTAGCCCCCCCCAACAAAACCATGCACAAACATGCAAACAAGTTCTACTATTAAAAATAAAATACATTTGAAAGCAACTTTATTGTGACCTCCACTGAACCAAAGCCCTGTGCACACAAGGCAACATACACACACACACACACACACACACACACACACACACACACACATTGTGATGGCATGTGTCAGGGATGCAGTTGACGGCAAACCCACCCAAACTTGCCACATGTTAATAATTTGTGATAGGTTTTACCCTCCTCTCAGGGCTGACATAAACATCTGTAATATAATCGTGCAAAGGCGTGAAGAAATCCTTCTTTTGAGAACACATCTGCTTTTGGTTTATGTTTGGTGTGCACCTGCCTTGATTTACCTCTTCCCACCACACATCAGGAGTTGTTGTGATATGAGTGGCCTATCCAGGCAGTTTGATATTTCACCAGGCCGCGAGATTGGCTCTAAAAATAGCCAGTTTGAGCTGCTGCGTCGGTTTCTATGACGATTCTCGGCATGTCATAATCCACATTGCATTCCACAACTGTGCGGTGCTGTTCAATTGGTCTACGCCATGGTTACTGTCGGGAGGTAAATTTAGTGTATCCATGTTTCCGATTTTTTTAAGACACATATGGAGAGAGAGAGAAAGAGGAGGAGGCAGAGACGGAGAGAGGGACTGACAAGGAGGGAGAGGAAAGAGGGATTTGGCTTGAAAAACAAGAGGAATGTTCTAGTCATTCTGACACACTCTGCTATCACCCCGGGGGAACTGACCCAGCCGAGCTTATCCTGCACGGGGGTGAACACACACACACACACACGAGCACGCAAACACGCACTGATGCTCGAGCTGTCACATAAGCTTACATCCTCTTTTGCTCTCTGCCGGTTTTTTTGCTCTCCCTCCGTCTCTCTCTCCCTTTCTCCTTCTCTGTCACACACACACACACACACACACACACACACAGGCAGACACATGAAGAAACATAGTCATCACATTCATGTAAATACACTCATGAAACCCTCTTACGTGCTCGCGGACTGTCTTCCAGTACGAGGATGAGTTATAGGAAGTGTCACTTGTCACCACTGGTTTCTTCCCAGCCGCAATATTTTTTAACCTCCCCGAGAGCGGGGGGGGGGCTGAGGCCATGTGTGGGGAGAATGGAGCGATAGTACAGGCCGGATAAATTAAAGGCAACTACAACATTACAAAGATCACTAATAATGGTGTGCATGTGCATACAATCATCTGTTTTATGCACGGTGGTTTGAAGTGTACACTGTTTTCCATTGTGCCAGCCTGAATATCCATATATGTTTTGGTCATTATCTCCGTTGTTTTCATCACCTTTCATCTAATCTTTTTTAACAATAGAGCCGGGTATCAAACCTTAATACTTCAGTATCAGTATCAACTGAAATGTAGCGCTAGCACTGAGGATCGAAAACTGTCAAGTATGGAGAGTTGGCATTGAAATCGTTCACTTATAGTTTGATCAGATAAATCATGATTTTACACTGTTTTGTGTTGAGACAACATTAAAGTTTGGCTTATTTGGCTAAAAAGAAAAGGGGTTTCGTAAAAAAGCGTGTTCCTCGAAGTGTATCGTTTTAGTATCGTTACCCAAACCAAGGAATTGAAAATTGTCAAACGACGCTCGGCCCTAATAAATAAGCTCTCTGTCCTCTTCTGCTCTCCTTTCGAGCACTGTCCTTCATTAAATATCCAAAATAGACATAAATTACGCTTAAATGTGCTGCAAAGTGCGTGAGAAAGCAGTTTCCTACTGACACCACAGTCTTCCTTTAAATACATAATATTTGCATTATTGTTTAAAGGAACTTTTTGGGAAACTTGTTTATTGTCAAACCCAGAATACTCAGTTAATGTTGATATCTGCTTTATCCCGGTGAGTTTCTGCGTGTTAAAACTAATTAAGCCTTGCTGAGCTCAAAGACTAGAAGCTGGAGGAAACAGTAAGCCTCCATCGAAAGTCAAACAAAAATAGCCTTCAGCGACTCCAAATCTGTCACTAATACTTCCAAAAGTCACCTTTTGTTCAGTTGTGACAGCAAACCTGGCTCTGCCACCCAGCGGTCAGGAAGCCGGTCAGGAAACAAGTCCAGCTCATAAGCTAATGCTGCCTTCTCGACATGTTGCAGTGGGAAAATTCAGACTCGGGAGCGTTCAGGCGTTAATTATTCCAAGATGGTTATCCCCACTGCTAACCTTGTAGTTGCACCATGGATGCTAAACTTTATACCATATAAACAGGCAGGATTAGCTGTTGTGTTGCATATTAGCAGTTAGTCAGTGTAGCAGTTCATTAACAAGTGACAGTGAGATAGAAATCATGTATTAGAGTTAACTTAACTAGAAGGCTGGCATGAATGGTTTTTCCTCCTCGTAATTACAGTCTGTACAATATGACATCAACGTCTTAAAACCATTTATTTTTCTATATATGTTAAATATGCAGGATATGAAAAGTGAATACAACAGTTTTGAAGTTGTTGGAAGGCTTATTTTTACTGTTAAGCCCTCCTGCAAGTCTTTGTGCTAAGCTAGAGTAAACACATCCAGCCACGTCTTGCTAATTGACACACAGAGAAGAAAATGAAACCAATAGGCCGTTTTCACAGCAGACATGTTGACTTGTTATAGCAGGAAACACACAAGAGTTACTAATAACATGAGTTGCATTTAGGTGTGAATGGACTACAGCCATCACTAATGTTATTAATTACTCCTTTGTTTGACTGAACTGTCCTGTCATTGTTTCATTTTCCTCTGATATAGCTCATGTTTTGTGATTTGTGCATTATTGTGTCTTGTAGTTGTTACTGCGGTTCAGTTTGTCTCTCTATAATCCTTTTCACCTCTGTCCTTCCTTGCTGTGCAGCGGATACGCCCATCGAGGAGTTTACGCCCACACCTGCCTTCCCCGCCCTGCAGTACCTGGAGTCGGTGGATGAGGGAGGAGTGGCATGGCAGGCGGGGCTCAGGACGGGGGACTTCCTCATCGAGGTAAGAGCTGCTCCATTTTCAAATCTGTATTTGTTGTGCCTGCATATGTAATTAGGTTGCAGAGCCTGGTCCAGACAAATGATGAATCCTGAGGTTTTCTGCTTTTGCAAATTTTTAAAGAAAGCTCCAGCAAAAAGGCTTGTGCTTATTGAAACTGGTAAAATATGCTAACTTTGGTTTCTGGGTTTTAGTCATTGTTGTTGGATTCTACCTTTGCACTCCTGGCTGCTTGCATGTTGGTCTAGGATGCTAAGCTTATTCTGGATAATTGTGTCAGCAGTAACATAAAATGTGCAGTAGCAGCGGCTACCTTGGCATGTTAATTCTTCTTCTAATATTTGATTTCACTTGGAGCTGTGCGCGAATCCACATGTGTGCATCAATAAGCAAAGTGTGTGTTGTATGTGCTGTGTAAGTTCGGGGGATCTTCTTGAGGCTTTTTTGCTCACTTTTATGTGCCTGAAACCTGAGAGCAAGATTTTGTCATAATACTCCAGTGCATTTGAACAAGACCTCCCTTTATTTAAAACCGTTTTAGCAGCCCTTTACTGTGAAATCGCCAGTTTGCATGCAATTAAAGCGACAGCCGACTCCTGCCACTTCTGATTGGGATGCTGACTGCAGACTGTAGACATTGTCACGGGATGAATAGTGTCCAGAGGGAGTCTAGAGGCCTGCCATCCCTGTTCAGTGCTATTTGAGGCTGGTCTGCATGTAGTAGCTTAATATTAACAGCAGACTCCATAAATCAGCTTTACACATAGCGTGTCAGGTTAGTGCAAGGTTGTCCTCAAAGTGGTTGATTAAGCAGTGTGGTATGTTTCAAATTCAACAGACCGTCAGGTAAAGAGGATGTTACCTGTATATAGAAGTGCAGAGCCGGGCTCGGCAGTGAGGTTCAACGAAGCACCAATTTTTCGGCACTTGCTGTTCATTGAGTGGACCAATGACAGCTGCAGTGAGAAGACAGACTTGCATGTTTTCGGTCTTTTTATTTGTTAAAATTTGCTTGGAAGTAAAATAGCTGTTTTATTAAACTGTTCTGTTATTAAACTCTTCTTCTTGCCATAGCTCCAGTGCAGTGCATTGTAATATACCTACACTTAAAGGTGTGACAGATGCGAAGGGATCTGATATTATAGTATATGTTTGACTGGTTAATTTGTTCTCCCATTGAGCTAGGTTACAGTCAAAGCCAGCACGTCTACTCCCAATAAAAGACGTCATATCAGTCTCAAAAACTGTGCGGTAGAATGGTGGATGATGAGAACAGGAGGTTTAAATGAGAAATCTGTGTTTGTCTTGCCGGTATTTGCCAACGCCAGACTGCTGCGTCTGTTAGAAAATAATATCCTCGTCATTTGTGTGCGTGAGATCCGTTTTGGATTAATACTGCTGATGAATTGGATTTGTGTTTGAATTAAAGAGGTGCGGTACTGTTTAATTAAAATAAAGTGGTTTCATTTAGCATCTGTTAATTCGCTTGTTTAGTTTATTAGACTTTCATTTCAGCACCAGGAGCGGTCCACAGTGTGACCTCATAAACAGCCCGGTGCGTGATGCAGAACAGGAACAGGATTGATGTCTTGATTATCAGGTTGTGCTTCACGACATTTCCACTTGGATTCAAAGCACCTTATGTAAAAGTTTTGCTTTTCCAGTAAGGGTCATTTCTCTGGGGCCACGTCTTTGGTGGGGAGCTACAGTTTGCCTGTCAGCCACTATCGTGTCCATCTCCACCCGAAGCTGTAGAGGCTTGTTAATAATAGTAAAGCTCATGAGGACTTTGTGTAGGCACAGAAAGTGTCACAGCTGCTTGCCGTGGTCATTCTGTGCACATAAATGTATGGTTATATCTGAAGAGGAGTACTGAAGCTGCCACACGTCTTCTAGAATGTGCACTCAATGATACAGACGGGGGGAGGACAGTCCTGGCCAGTGACTGTCTGTTGACCACCACTGTAACACCGGTCCACCTGAGTACTTTGTGTCGTGGTGCATTCAGACTGGACTTGACATGAGGAATGCGGCGAGACATGTTTACTTCCGGTCACGAGTTGACCTGCCTCTTTCAAGTTTAATCAGATTGTCCTTTTGCGACTCTCATTGACCTCTCATTCTGGAAATATTGTTTATATTCTTTCATTATAGCTGCATGGTGAAATAAAACATGCAGCAGAGAAGGAGCGCTGCTTGGTGTTGTGAGTCTAAGGACAGTGGCAGTGGTGAATTACAGTTAAAGTATCTGATATAACGCTATATGATTTACAACTTTATGGCAGCTGCTGTTAGCCCACTGGCCACGCTAGCAAAAACTATTGACCGGTGCCCATTCATAGCCATCTTTGGTGCCCCTCCAGACCCCCGCCTACTGTGTAAGACTGAAGCCGACTTTTAAATGTATTTAAATGGAAAGATGAACACCCACCCACCTCATCTTTACTCCCTGGATCAAAGACGTACTGTACTTTCTTAAGTTAGAGAAAATAAAGTAGTCATTAAGGGGCTCCACAAAGGCTTTTTATAAAGTATGGAATCCCTTTCTTAACCATATTAAAGAGAAAAATCAATCAATTACTGTTCCATATAAAGAAAAAAGTCAGAATTAGCCAGACAAATACATATCTGATAGCCTACTATTTTCTTATCTTGTCCTTTTTATTTTTATTTTTTTTGATTATTGGGGGTTTGCTTTTTTATTGTATGTTGTTTTTTTTTATTACCACTATGTCCCGTTTAGTTTTCTCTTGTCTTTTTTGTGTACATATTATGTCAGTGAATATATCATACTGTACTGAACCATTTGTTAAAATCACAATAAATGAAGTTATAAAAAAAGAAAAAAGAACTGAAGCAGCATAACTTAAAAAGACATCTGCAAAAAAGAAATCCCAATCAGTTACGACTATCATACTCAAAATGGAAAATCTTGTAAAGTTTTATTGTAGGTTTTTTGTTTTAAGTTGTGTTCATTCTCTCTCAATTTGATATTCTGTTGTTTGACACTTGAGATATTTTACGCTGTGTTGTGTAAGCAGCTGCAGTATTTGATCTCTTGGGGTTGTCTTCCAACGGCCTCCATAGTAAGGATTTGTTTTTATCTAAATGACTTGAAACACTCTGGTGTGTGTTTTGCTAATGTGAGCAGGGCGTCTCACTGAAACGCTTCAGAATCATTATGTGTTTCTCAAGTGTTGGAAGAAATGTCATGTGCTGAGTACTATTGTAGGGATTTCAGTCACTGTTGTACCCTCGCATATTACAAATCATATCACAGCTGCGGAGGGAAAAAAAACAGTCAGAGGAAAAGCACATTGTCTATTTTGAGCTTGCACTTTTTTTTTTCCTGTTCTTATGTGACTCCATAACGACTGTGTGTCTGTGAGCAGCGCTGCACTGGGGATGGGTTTATTTTGCGTTTCTGCTAAATGGAGCATCAAATGAGGAGAGCAAACTGTATCTGTGTCTGCAGCTCGCTCGCGCCTTATCTCTCGTTTGTTTTAGCTCAAATTTCTGTTGACCCCTTTAATCATGTCGTCAACCTGCTTCAGCCAGAACCGCAGATGTATCGCAGAACGAACATGTTTACAAAAATGCATTGAGGAGCTCGAAAATGTTTGACACATGCACAGCTGCACAGCCTCTGGCTATACTGCAGTTAGCCATCCACAGTTCATATTCTCTAATGAGAGTGAGCAGAATATCGCCGCACTGACTGTGGTTTTTATTTATTTGACCTTTATACTGCAGTTTCAATCAAAATAGATGCTTTTGGAGTTGTACAGTAACCTCTGAGCGTCATTGCTGTGGCTTTGTTTGAGTCAGATTGATAAGTGCCGTGCTAGAGGTGCAACAGAGCTCTTTAAAGGTGATGAATAGTTGAAGCTCTGCGTGGGCTCTCTCCACTTCCTCATGTACCTCGTCACATCCCCGTCCTCGCTCCTTAGCTCCTCCTGTTACAGTGCCGGGCAGAGATGCATGGATGTTATTTAGGACAGAGGAATTAACACAATCCTGTCTCAATCCAGCCTCATTTGGAAGTGGCGCCAATCACTTACAGCACATCGCACAGCTGTCTCACCCGTCACTGGGCTCCTAATGGATTGTTCTGTTTTCAGTTAGTTTTGGTTTATTGCTGAGGTGATGTTGTTATGTAATGTTGCACTGGGTGCTGTGTTTTGTCTGTAAATCTTTTTTTTATTTACACGTACAAGAAATTTAAAGGAAGGCTTTTTTAAAAACGTGCTGGAGAAGTGTAAAGTAGCAGGATTGTACAAAGAAAACTAAGTAAGATAAACTGTATGTATTAATCTTGAATAATCTGGGACAGAGAAGCAATTTTGGGACAAAATAATGAAAAAAACATGGAAAAAAAAAACAGTACCACTGTTTCTCATTCAAGCTGTCCAACAATTAACATTGTAACTGGGACCAGAGTCTGTTTACAATGTGTTTTAAAAGTAGACAAAAAAGATGAATTGCACACAGTATGCAGGTTCAGTGTCTAACTGTAACTGAAGGCTGCCTGTTGGAGAGGATTCAGTTTTATGTTGATCCATAACAAATGTTCTACGTCACCCTTCATCTGCTTCAAAATGATAAAATTCACAATGTGAGCATGTTGAAGACGTCAGCGACTGGACTGTTGATTGCTTTTGCATTTTTCACCACTGCAGTTGTGCACAGAGCAGAACTAGAGCTATGATGGATCTGTATCTGGGGCACGTATCATAAAAGTGGTTTGTGAGGAAACCGTTTATACGCAAACAGCGCCAGCGTCAAGTTTTGATTGTCACTTTGAAATTGCAGAGTAATGTGTGAGTCCCAGAGGACTCTGGCCGTCTCCTGCGTGTGTCACGAGTACAGCGTTTGTTATGATTCGTAAAACGTGTCACAGCGAACAAAAAGGAAATGATCTCAGGTTGCAAAGTGGGTGAAGCGGGCCCCGGATCTACATCACAGAGACCGCAACACAGAGACAATTCCAATCTGTTCATTTTTTCTGAATGAACCAAACAGCAGCTATAAGTGCCCCCCCCCCCATAATATAGTGGTGATGCGGTTACCATGGCAGCCTGTTGGCTCTAGTGTGAAATCCCGTGACAGTCCCAGCAGATGACCTGCAGTATTCATTCAGCTGCTGAACAGATTTCCAGTGAGGAGATGTCTCTGTCATGTTTCCCTGACAGGTGAACTCTCCGTCTTCACGTGTGCATCACATGTGAAGGAGCAGAATTTATGCATCATGGATTTTCCCGTACATCATCACTCCTCTCTTGTCTCCTTCAAAATGCATTTTATTAAGTGGAGTGTCTTTAAAGATGGTGGATGTTGATTGATTTTCCGATCAGGGGTTGAAGGACAGGGACAAAGACATACAGGGCAAACAGGACTGGAAAGAAGCCACTGACTTTCACAAAAGAGTTGGTTTAAGTATTGCTAACAGCTGCACTGTTGTGGCTGATATCTTTTTTATCATGCTGCTATTTATTTCAAAGTACCTGGCCATGGTTTTGAGTTCTAGCAGAGGCGTGTGTGTGTGTTTAAACATCTGTTTTTGTGTCCGCAAGAGTGTACATGTGGCCTGTTTCCCCTCTACTGTACATTAGCAGAACATATCCATTTGCATGCATGATTTAGGGCCCGGCTAAGCATCAATCTTTCATCGCCTCTTACAGCTTGGCATGAGGATGCACGCACGCATTTTGTGCGCTTGTACACAAGCACTCAAATCATTTGCCTAAATGTGTTTAAGTGGGTGCTTGTCGTAGTCCCCATCAATAACCGCCATGCTTCAGCAGTCTGTGCTTCATATCAATACAGCTTGTTAACTTTGAGTAAGTGAGACGAGTCAACGAGGGGAGCCTTCCGCTGTGGCGCATGACGATGGAGGAAAAGGACTTGTTATTGATATCATAATCGCCTGTTTGCTGCACTTGAAAGGCCAAAAGTCAGGAAGCCACGAGGTCAGAGGTGATTTTGATGCTGCAGGGCCCCCCCCATTCTAAATACCGCAGCTAACTGTCTGCATGCAGCCTGTGAAAGCACAATGAAGGACAGAAAGAGGGACCTTTTTGATAAATTGAGTTGAACATGCTTACTTCTTCTTCTTCTTCTTCTTCTTTTAATTTTTTATTATTATCTATTTATTTAATCAGGGGAAAACCAATTCAGAGTAAGGATCTCATTCATAATGCTACCCTGCAAATGCATAATCCAAATAATTTATACAATAAAAAATGTAAAAAGTGTAAAATCAACATTCTTATACGACATAAATACACAAAACACACAACAAAAACACAAAGAAAGGAAAAAACAGTAGACAGTAGAACGAGTACGTTACACAGAGACAAGGCAGACATATTAAGAAAAACAGGCACATTCATTATATAAAACAACTTTCAGCAGAAGCTTAAACTGTTCTGAGGTTAAAAAGTTGTCTAACTTTAGGGAGTCCTGAAGACAATTTCCCAATTTCCTTATTCATAAATGGGATATCCAAGATAATGCATGCTTCTGAAGGAGTGCGGTGTCCCATATTTCTTAAAAGTGATGATAAATAAATCGGTAACTTATTAAGGTTGGCTTTGCAAATAAAAAAACACGGTGTTGTTCCCTGTGAGTGGTAGGTGATGGCCGTCCTACCTTCTCATAGAGGATAAATGTTGGTTCTAAAACTGTCACCTGTAATAAATCTAAGAGAACTGTGATACACAGCATCAAGGGGCTTGAGGGTATCGGCAGCAGCATGCATGCAAGTAACACCTGCATAGTCAAGCACTGATAGAAATGTTACCTGTACTTCTAGTCTTGTTTCCCAGGTGTGTACAGCTGTTACAAGCAGTCTCCTGTTTTTCCAAGTGCAGGTGACAAACGCCGTTTTGTTCTTAAGAAGCAAGAGAACCAGTTAGAAAACCTTTTGAGGATAAGAATGAAGACGTGACAGCCAGTTTCGGTCTCACACAGGTGAATCTGGTGTTTCTCTGGTGTTGGTAGAGCATTTTTAATTTCTTTGTGTCTGCGCCTCCACTGGAGTTCCTGGTCAGACAACCTCCAGCATGAACTGTCCCAGGGATCCACCGTCACCAGAGGGGGTTTTTCTCCCCCTGCACGCAATCATTTCAAAAAGGCAAAATTCCCTCTGGAAAAGGTTAGATCCATTACACAGCTTGAAATAATATTTCCTCTGCTTGTGTGAGAAAAAACTTTTTAGACCAGTGGAGTTCACTGCGGGCCGCTGCGGTGATTGATTAGACTCAAACTGGATTTTTGAGGCCAACATTGATATTTGAGAGTTTAAAAGAGTCAGAAGTAAATCAGTCGATATTCGTCTTTAACATAAACACATAACAAACATTTCAAGAATCTTTTAAATTTGGCTATAAAGGAGTTGGGACCAAGATATGTACTGATGAGGACATTTGAAATTTAAAAAAGAACTTAAACTCAAACATATCGTAACAACATATCCTAACAATTCTTTTAATTACTGATTAATCTTAATTGATTATTTTCAATTAATTATTTGTCAATTAATGCCTTGGTCTTTAAAACATCAGAAAATAATGAGTAAAAATGATCTCAATTTGTTAGAGCCCATGGTGACGTCTTTATGTTGCACGTTTAGGACGAGGAAATTCCAGTATTTAGCATCATTTACAGCTCATATAATCTGCCGGCTGAAGCGGCGTTTGACATTTAAACCCGCGAAGCAAAAGTCAGCTCCTGCTAAAAGTGAAAAACCTGCCACCTAAATGCTCGTTGCTAGCAAAAAAGAGCAAAGAGAGACAAAAGATTTAGTCAGAGATTTGTTGGTGTCGGAGTTTAGTGATCCTGGGTATCTGATCCAAAATGAAACCGACTATCGGAAGACAACCCTAAATATCAGCCATGTTGATGTCCTGTATCCATCTGGCTCTATCATTGATCATCCCATCCACTCCTACACAGGGATGTACACTAACTGCTCTCCCAAATTTAAGAATACTCTGCTATCACTGTTGATGTTTGAAGCTGAACCGTGCTGAGAGAGTGAAGTGTGTCTTTACAGAAGAGGAAAGCTGCTGGTATTGTGCATGTCTGAGGGAGAGGGACATGTTTATGTAGTATATTACAGTCGTGCTCACAGGACGTAACATGCATAAAAAGTTAACATCCTGTGTGTGTGTGTGTGTGTGGGTGTGTGTGTGTGCGCGCGGTGTGGGTAGATGGAGTAAAGCACTTACTCTCTTATATAACGCACAACTTTGGCCAAGAGAAGGATGTGTGACCAGTATAACATGCAAATGCATCTGCCTCCCTGTGCCCCCAGGTGTGTGTGTGTGTGTGTGTGTGTGTGTGTGCACTTGTCCTTCTGTCAGATCTCTGCATCTCTCTGAGGGCTGCAACACAGCACACAACTGTCAGTTGTGCAGTGAACTAGCACAGGCAGTCCTCACCATCTCTTTCTCCAAAAGCTCTTAAGGGGGGGGGGGCAGCTCACTGACTCTGTCTCTAAAAGAAAAACATCTCATATAAGTCTCATATCGTGGCCACTGTGTGCAACGTTTGCAACATTTCCAGCAAAGGAGATTATAGCCAGCATAGTTATCAGGTGTTTTAGCGCAGGAAAATATTCATCTTAAGGACGTTTTCATAAATTTTCGGTTTTTAAAATACTACTCAAGAACCTTGTGTAAAAACAGATACCTGAAATGTCATGAAAAGCAAAATGTAATATATGTAAATGTAAAATGTGTCCAGCATACAAATCTGACTAACAATGCTTAAGTCTGGTGCCTGAAGTGATCTGTATAACAGTAAAAGGTACCTGTGAGCTATTCAAAAGCTGTTTTCCTAGCAGCATTGGACAAATTTGCCAAAATAAATCTTCTTTTTTAAATGTCATTTTGACTCTTTCCACTCGCTGTCTGTCATCCTGAAGGCGGAGAGCCTTAAAATGCAGTTAAATATAGAAGAGAAAAGCTGCTGTTTGAGACCAGGGACACAAGCAGACTGTCAAACTCAGGGTTTGCTGCTGTCTGACCTCATTGTCAGATTTGGATTCCAGGTTGCATCCTATATTTTTGTGTGGACAGAACCTGCTCAAAAACAGACCTCACAAAAGCAGCATCTGCATGTTGAAACACATACTTGGTTTGGTGTTAGCATTAGGTCATGTCTTTGTGCTGCTGATGGGATTACAGGCATTATTGCCCTTGACCCAGTTAAGCTTGACTGGGTTGCCAGTTTGGCAGGTGGCAGCGTGGCTGACCAGAGGGTTAGAAGGCCAACTATGGCAGGTTGGTGGCTTTTCAAAGAATTACAGAGTTTCCCTGAGCTGCTTTTAGTTCTCCTGTTGATTTACACCCAAACCGAGATTTTACTCCTGCCACGAGAACATGTTTAAACTGTCTCATCCTGTAATCATTGCCAATTGCAAACTTCTATTATTTAAATGACATAACAACTGATGTGCTGTGCTCATGAGCATACTACATTTCTTTTTCATTATTGGCCATAGATGTCTGTGTTCATTTTTGTATAATAAAATTATGTTACACTCGTGTGTAAGGAGTGAAGAGCTGAAAAAATAATGTGTTGTCCACAAATCAGTCCTCCTAAGACTTGAAAACTGCAGTTGACTCATTTATTACAAAACGTATCTTAAGCGATAGGGCTGGCAATACTCTGTATTTTTGTTATTGTACACAAAATCCCATGAAAAGGCAGAAACAAACACTGCTAACAAGTATTGTGTGTGTATCACAGCCTGATATCTCTTCTTCCTCTGAGCCATGGAGCTCCATTGTCGTCCAAAAACTATGAACATGAATCAACCATGAACACACACACTAGTTTATTTAAACTCAGTCCCACACACACCGTCCCGCTGCCCCAAATACTCACTAGAGCGCCACATGTGGATTCATCCGCCACTGAAAATAGTCCCCAACAAATGCACTATTTCCTCCTGTTTGTTTGATAAAAACTACAGTGAGCAGCTGTTTTAGGAAATGATTTAGCCTCAGGATCCAATTGGCAGCAGACACTCCTCCAGGCGCTCCTAGCCAGTCCACCTGACCGACCCACACACACACACACACACACACACACACACACACACAGAGAGAGAAACTAATACAACTATGACGAGGGTCGTAATAATACGTAATGAGGTTTGAGAAGAATAGCTGTAGTTTTCAGAAGGTTGTAGTAACTTATAAAATAGAAAGGATTGCCTTTTGAGCCCTTTTGTTTGTGCTGATAAATATTTGAGGTTGTTAGACATGGGTTTAGGTAGAATATTGATTAGATATTTGGAAGCTGAAGCATCAAAGTCACATGAAAGATTCTGAGAGCATCTTTGCTTTATTCATTTTATTGATTTCCTGTTGAAAGAGGATTTTGGGATGGCAGTGTGAATCAACGGGACATTGTGTAGCATCAGGCAGCTTTATTTGATCAGATGATTGGGATTGTTCAAAGGTCTGTGATGAATTTATTGATTAGAATTTTTATATCGCCTGTTGGTACAGAATGAAGTCACGCCTAAGATTTGATGTTTGACTCAAGGTGACTCAGGTGACCTACCTTCTCAATCAACAAGATAAAGTAGCCACATTGTGAGCTACTCAAAGTTTTCCAGTCATCACGAGACCTTGCATTGTATAGAAAGAAGTTGGCCTGCAGCTATTACATTTCCTGTTTTCAGAGTTTCAATGAAAACCCCAGGAGGTAGTGTCCAGGTAAACATAATATAGTGCTGTGGGAGTGATAAAGTAGACTTAAAATCACACAGAGGAAAGATAATACAGAAGAAAGTGTTCAGAGCTTCCCCTCGGCCCAGTGCAGCTTAGACAGGTGGCCTGTGTGTGTGTGTGTGTGTGTGTGTGTGTGTGTGTGTGTGTGTTTCCACAGCATTTGCATGTTTATAAAGTGTGCTTTTTGCGACCAGGTGTGTGTCCCCTGCAGTGGTGTATTCCTCCTCACTGTACAGTTTTGCTAAAGAGTTTATTACCCAGGTTGCATCTACAGCATCGTTTGTCACAAAATAGCCAAAGACTAAAACTCAAAGTCAAGTCCACCTGAGAGGCTGAAGTAGTGGGAAACATTTGAGCTGCCTGATCTGTTTCTGTGCCATTTACATTTAGATTTATTCTGATTTTAGCCCCCGGGATTGGCTCATTTTTCAATATAATCACATACTAATTCTACATATGTGGGCTTTAAACTGATTGAGTACCCATATCTATGAGGCTGATATCTACTGATAACGCCCATTCAGTCAAGTGGTAATGTTTTGGTTTAGTCTGCTCTCATCCACCATATTTCCAGCAGCAGCAGGCAGCTGTCCCACTCTACACTACCCTACAGACAAGGTTAGCAACTAGCTGGTGAGGAACGTGGAACATTTAGCAGCTATAAGCAGTCAGAAGTTTCTCTCAGGACGTGTTGGAGACAAAAACAGAGCTGAGAGGAGAGTGAACATTGTTCTTACATCGTCAGGTGGCCAGAAACAGTGTCGCTCATGTCTGCTGGATGTGTAAATAGGCAACTGTTTGCTCACATGTTTGCCATATCAGCTTTATAATGTGATGATATATGAGTGCTGTGTTTACAGCTTGTTCTGACGCCCTCAAATGACAAAAAAAAAAATCAATGATTGCCAATTTCTGAAATGTGAAACAGTGGGCGTTTCCATCAACTGCCTTTATGTGAATATATCATCTTATCTTCCACATAAGATGGTTTTAGTGGTTTCTCTCATTTTTTAATGATTGAATTTGTCCATGAGGGTACAGGCTGGGTTTTTGTCTGACATGACATGTGACATGCCTAAGTCTGGTCAAGTTCATGTTTGTCCAGTATTGATTCTTGTTGTGGGAGCCCCGGGCTTCAGATGTGGAAAGAGTGAAGAAAGCCCGTCCATCATCATCATCGTCAGTTCCCCTCAGCTATTTACTCACTTCCCACTTTGACACTGATCAATACCTCTCAGTGAACATCGGGAATCTCTCACACTTGCAGCTGTGTGCACACAAACCCCACAAGGCAACGCACATACGCACGGACACGCACTGCAATCACATGACATTCAGTCTTAAAATAACAGAGTGGAAGCGTCGTTTCCTATAAATAATTTATTTATAGGTACAGCGCACAAAGAGCAGCATGCCCGAGCCCACGGTGCTCAGGGAGCCACAACACATCCCGCTGTCAAAGTACGGCATGAGACTAAAACCTGTTAAGATGGCTGCACCGGGAGAAGAAGGAAATGGGGGTGATATTTTGGCGAAGCAGTCCATTGACAAAAAAAGAGCTCAGTATCAAATTAAACCCCCATTTAATGATGAATGGTATGCTCCACCCCCCCCCACCACCACCACCAAACACTGATAACATTCTCAGCACCACTCCCACCTCCAGCGGTATCACGCAGCAACTGTCGCTTAGCAACCGGGAACATGTTGTGCCTTACTGTGTACACAGTGATAATGCAGCTTTTAAGGGTAAAGCTTAGCAGAGGCTCAGGAGACATAGAGTCTGAAGTGTGGTTTGTTGGAGAGCGGAGGACGTCAGGACGGAGAGAGGGGACGAGGCTGCAGTGTCTGAGTACTGGGCCGGGCCACGCAGGGCAACCCGAATCTGAAGTCTTAGCTCTGTATTCTGTCTTTGAGGCAAATTAGGAGCTGTAAGGTAGTTGACCCTGATTTTTTTGAAGTTGAGGAAATTCGTTTTGGGGATCTGAACTAGTTTTACAATCATCAGGACTGCAACTAACAATTATTTGCCAATTAGTTTCACGATTAATCGTTTAGTCTATAAAATGTAAGAAAATAGTGAAAAATGCTCATCACAGTTTCCCAAGGTGACGTCTTCAAATTGCTTCTTCTGTCCAGAACAGTCCAAAACCCACAGACTCTTCATTTCCTGTCAGAAAGGACAAAATAAAAGCTGCAAATCCTCACATTTAAGAAGCTGGAACCAGACAGTGTTTGACTTTTTTGTTTGAAAAATGACTGAAACAATTAATCGATTATCAAAATAGTTGGCAATTACTTTTCTTTCGATCGACTAATCGTTGCAGCTCTTTCTGTTTGTTTTGTCTTGCTCTAACCAATCAGTAGCGAGTGACACATCCCACTGCAACAAACCTGCTGACGTCATTTTCAGTCTTGTGGTCGCAGTAACTGAACGTCTCTCACAACAATCAAAGAAATATGACGTTTTAATCGTCGGTACAGCTGCACCACTCGCATTCAGACTTGTCGCCATTTTTCTGGTACAGGAAGATGACATCCCTGTTCTCAATCCTGCCAACAAATCTCTAATTTGTCAATGAGCACAACACCCGACCTTGCCTATTTGAATAACTGAACAAATCAGAGATGTGAGTGGTGATTCAGAGGTCTAGAACCAGGTTGGAGCTGTATCTATATGGGAACGTGGACCAGCAGAATCTGTTTTCTAGAATTTCCACCATTAACTCAAATCAAAGTCACTTCATTTGTCTTAGTGAGCTGACATTTTAAAATCAGGGTTACTGATTTAACCAGATACTACCAACTACCAAAAGCTCATTTTAGCTGCATTAAAAAATCCACCTCTGGCAGAGGTGAGGCTTTCACTCAATTCACTTACTCTTTCTAGCATCTGGCCAGTTTTGGCTCCTCCTGTCCACAAGTTGAAGTGTCCTCAGGCAAGACACTGAACCCTAAGTTGCTCCCGATGGATGCATGGCAGCTCCGTCACCATCGGTGTGTGAATGTCTGTTTGAATGTGTGAATGAGACCAATCTGTAAAGCACTTTTGGAACCGTTAAGGTTGAAAAAACGCTTTATAAGTCCATTTACCATCCATTCTACTGAGGTGGAGGCAGAAATCTCAAGGGACAAACTATCTCAGTACCACTCGGAGTAAGTGAGAAAATATGTCCTTGTAATTCGGGTGAACTGACCCTTTAGTTGTGCAGCGTGAGCCCAAACAAATCAAACACCGAGGTTTAAGAAAACAAACTGTAGATGTGTCTGTTCCCTGAAGGCTGGGGTGTCAGGGTGAGGGTGTGTGAGCGCAGGGCGGGAGGCAGACGTGGGTTTGTGCCTGTCGCTGCTTCTTCGACTGTTTGGATCTGTGCCAGTAGGGCAGAGCGGCGGTTAACGCTGAGAACTATCCATTAGTGTCCTCCTCTGTGCTGCATGAGGGGCTTATCTCTTTCTGTCTGGCCATTGGCTGACAACTCTGTCTCGTGACTTCTCTTGGGTGACCCGGACTCAACGATGGGCGGTTCTTTCAGTCAGTCAGTCTGTCGGCGTCCCTGGGCTGTAAAGTCTTACATCGTAGTGTCTGCAGCGTCACTGTACGTGCTGTCCAAGTTTAATTCAAGAGGAGGACTTGAGAATGAGTGAGCCTGACCTTGTGTGTGTGTGTGTGTGTGTGTGTGTGTGTGTTTCCAGGATTCATACAGTATGGGTGGAGCTGATGTGCTGGTTTGAAGCAGGCTGTCACTGAAGGAATTGAGGACTGCATGCAGAGTGTGTGTGTGTGTGTGTGTGCGTGTGTGTGTGTGTGTGTGTGTGTGTGTAGGGTGTGTGTGCGTGCCCTAACATGTGCTCTCATCGTCAGTTTGATTTTCAGCCACATGATTCATCAGTCAAGACTCTTCTAAGTAGGACTCTGAGTCATCAGAATGAAACTCTTGTCTCCATCTTCCCCCCTCATCCTATTTCAATCCTTCACTTGATTCTTCTTTATGTTTTCTTGTGTCTCTCTCTTACACACACACACACACACACAGTTTCAGTCTGTATATTTCTGTATTTAATGAGCCTGCTTTGATGTACTCCAGCTTCCTACAAGGGGAAAACACACGCGCACAGAATTCAGAGAGCTCTTACCCAGCCCCCAGTCTTAGATGCAGATCAGCTCCATGTTTCAAATGCTGATGAATGCTGCTTGTTTTATGTGTGGGTGAAGGGATGCAGGCATATACAGGTACATGCACATGCCTCTGTGCGTGTTGTTGCATATATGTTTCATCGCATTTCATCATTTTTACTGTACAAAGGAAGGAAATACATTATTTACGTGCTGTTACTTTAATTTGTTGTTAAATGTCTTGTCTTTGTCTTGTCTCTTATTTCCTGTTCCTCCTTTGTATCTGTCTTTACCTACGTTAATTTTACTTCTTTTGTGAAGCACATCCCTGACAGGACGGTGTTAGTGATTGGCGGGTCAGAAGAGGCCAGGTGTTACGGTTAAAACTGAGCTGAATTTGGTTGAAGAGTTGAGGATTTTAGGATTTAGGAACTTTAGAGTATTTATTTGGCGTCATTGGGCAAAAATTCCATAATAACCGTTCAGCATATTGTAATTCAAGTGGTCTGAGAGCAGACCTCTACTTCTACCCCTCCTCTTGGTTCTGTTTTCAGGCTTTAGAAAATCTAGCCTGTGACGGGAGACGTTAGCCAATCACAGATCATTTTAGAGAGAGGACACACGTTCCTACCCTGTAAGATCAATACTTATATATTTTGGAACTTGACCCAAGGGTCTGACTTGGTTGTGCCAAGTAGACATAAGTGAGGTTACGCTCAACGTCAAGGAGGGTAGGAGGGCAACATAAAAGTTCCCAAACCAAAGTCTGATAAAAACAGTATGTGTATGATGTAGTTTGAGTTGTGATGCGTGTATTAATATTAGTGAGAGATCAGCTGACCTCTGTGCGGCCTGTTACCTCCTCCCTGCTCTGACAGGCTGGAATCAGCAGCGCCTCACTTCAGCACACGCCTGCACAGGTCAGATTATAATTGATTAATCAGATTAGCGGCTGTCATTTGCATCAGCTGAGATTGGACTGAGTGATCAGACAGAGTCGGGGCTGCCTGTGTGTTCAGCTAAATGGGCCGGATGATGCTTAATGTTGTGGAACTATTGTAATGGTTATGATAATGATAATGGCTTTTGAATAGGCGCTTGTGCTTGATCTGACAGAAGGCCGGCTTTTACATGCATATTGTATTGGAGGCCTAATTTCCTTGTGTGTTTTGCATCTATACGTGTGTGTGTGTGTGTGTGTGTGTGTGTGTGTGTGTGTGTGTACTATTGATTAAACTGTTAATGTTCAGCCATAAAGCTGCTGCCTCATTTTTTTTCCTGCCAGACAAACAATAAACTTCTCCCTCCTTCACTCACTCACTCAATAAATCACACACACGTGTAACCCCCTTTTGTGTGTCAGTGTTCGATGGCTGCATTCACACCGGCGTCAGTGACTGTGGAAAGTAATCAATATCACAAATCATCTGCTTGTAACTGATAGCTGACGCATTGATTTGCCCCTCGACGCCATCGTCTGACCAGTTAGTTACAGACACACAGTAGAGTTCCAATAAGGGGAATTACTTCTTTCTTTTTCATTTTAATTCCACATTATTAATGGTTAAAATAGACAAACTATTGGAAAGCCATTTCAATACAAAGGTTTCATTTCATCAGATAGTAAAAATTGCTTTAAAGACATCTGACAATCTGTCACATCCTGTTGCTTTTCCTTTTTTTTCTTGGTTGATGCATTTTTTGGCCTTTTAGAAACCTTTCTTATATTGGTGATTATATTAGGACAAAATGATTTAAATATTTATCAAATTACTGATATAGTGAATCTCTTACTGATAAAAGAAAAACTCATTGTAGTTTTCAATATATAAATAATCTGAACCCCTTTTATAACTGAACTGAAAATCACTTTAACAACCAGTAATATCTAACGAGGTGTTCAATAAACCAATCAGCCCCCAGTTCAAAAGTCCAGAAAATTAAATTGCTCATGCTGTAGTTAATCCAGACACTTGGTCACTTCTAGAGACAGGAAGGCAAATGAAAACGTAAATACTATGGTCGTGGAAACGCTCTGATTGGCTCTATATCGCCCCCTTGAGGACCAAGGTTTGAGGCTTCAGCGCTCCACAGGGATAAACTGGAAATAAACTATATACACTCACTAGAGTCTTTCTGGTGAATGGTCGCTTTCTTCGTGCACGAGACAGGAAGCAGTCACATTAAACTTTTAGGTTTAGAAAGAGACGTTTTGGTGTCAGGTGCACCATGGGAAATCAGAGCGCTGTTGGTCGTACAGCTAAAGTCTTTATGTTGACAAGTTGTGTAGTTAAACACAACTTGCTAAATATTGACTGCAAAATGAAAAGGCCATTTTTATGCTTCAGTTTTCAGCCTTCCTTAATGATACTGTGATAATACTCTAAATGGGACAAAAGGAAATAAATTCACAAATGTAACAATAAATTCAGTTTCATATTGTGATAGGTGAGAGAGTGGACATAAATATTCCTCTTGGAAAAAAAACATTAAGATATAAACTCAACCCCTAAAGATCAATATGCTCTCAGTTTTATGTCATCATGTCCTGATCCTTGTAAAACACATCTCTCATCCTTGTAAGGCCTCTCCAAAATCAGTCTTACAACAAAATCCAGACCGGCTCTTTACTATGATTTTGGCAGAAGAAAATATTTATGTATGTGTGTGTGTATCCATCCTTCAAGCATAGTTACATAATTGGGTGGAAAGACAGAGCAGATTACATAAGGCTACCCGTATATGTGAACTAGCATGTGTGTGTGTGTGTGTGTGTGTGTGTGTGTGTGTGTGTGTGTGTGTGTGTGTGTTGGAGCACGACGTCGGGAACACAAGGTCACACTGAAACAGCTGTTGGAGCATTTCTCTCTAATTACTAAAATGTCCGCCCTGGTGACGCCCGAGCACCGTTTGTTAGATTAAACCCCAAAGAGAGAGAAACTAAAGTCTTACTCTTCGTCTCTCTGTGTGTCCACCTCACTGTCTTCATCACTTCTCCTCGCCGCTGTCACTCCATCGTCCTCTACATTTTCCCTCATCCACCACTTTGGCTTTCTCTCCCTGTTCCCATCCATCATTCCTCTCCGTCGCTCCCGGCCGACCTCTCTTTCATCCCTCCATCTGACCCCTCCTCCATCATTTGTCTGGAAGTAGAGAGGAGGGGCGGAGTAGAGCACAGAGGAGATGAGAGGAGCGGTCCAGCAGGGCTCATATTAAATTAGACGGGCAGTAATGAGATTAAAAACCATCCGTGTGGGCATGCATGTATGTGTTTGAAAGGGAAAGTATGAAATGTGTGTGTGTTTATTTGCACAGCCCAAAAAATCTGCTATGAGCGTGGGGGTGCGTAGCGGTTTTGGGTACCAGCTGCATTCAGATGTTAATATATGAGCTGTATGTGGCCCGCTGGTGTGTGTGTGTGTGAGCTCACACACACACACACACACACACGTCGCCTTTAATTAGAACCAGATCGTCGCTGCATTTTCAGCAGCAGGATTTTTTTTTGGGCCACAAACCAACTTGTTCTGATTGTCTCTGAAGGCTGACTGTCAGGGCAGCGGCCGCTCCCTCTCCGCCGCCAACATGAATACTGCAGTTATGAAGATTGGCAGCAGGACAGGACCAAAGCGCTAACATCCCACCACCACCACCATATTTGCATTTCCATGGTCAGGTTTAAAATTGAATTTTTCAGCCTTTTCCTTGAAGTCTGCTCAGTGCTGCGAGCCATTATCTGAAAAATCAAACTGTTCCGATTGGACTGTTAAAGTCACAACTTCTCACCTTGAGAGAAAACCTGCGTCCTAATATCCTATACTAGCGCTGTCCAAGCAACACTCCAAAACACAAAGATACTCAGTTTATTACCAAACAAGACAAATAAAAGCAACAAATCAAAAGTAGCTGGAACTACATGATGTTTGGCGTTTTTGCTTGAAAAATGACTTAAACAATTAATCTATTATCAAAATGGTTGCAGATTAGATTTCTGTTGATTGACTATACTATAAAGTACATAGCAGGGATGGAAATCATGCAGCCACCAGTCAAATGCTGGTAAAATATGAAAGTGGCTGGTAGGTTTCAGACACAAAATAATGGTTTACTACTGAGTGGCTGGCGAATTTGAACATTTATCTGTCAGTGGCTGGTAGATGTTCACATTTTAAAAAGCTAATTTCCCACCCTGGTACATAGTGCACTGTCAACATTAGTACATACTATTTTGTCAGTTAGTATACAAGAAATAAATGTACTTAAGCATTATGTACTAACAGGAAATGTTGGGAAAACATGCACTTTTGGATGTCAGTCGAACTGCGACATTGGAAAAGACAGTTTCAGATTTTACATGATCAAATAAAAACTAAAAATAATACAAACTTGACAGAAAAAGTGAGTAATAAATGTTTTTACAACTATTTTAAAGGCCCTGCACATCCCCACAGGTGTTTTCAGTTATTTCAGCAGATGAGACTTCTGCTCAGGTTAAGGTGGACAGAGCAGACATGCTGGAACATCCACCAGGTCACCAGATTCCTTCAACTAATCAGACTGGATATTTCCAGAAGTTTCCTCACATCAGAGGTTCCCAACCTTTTTTGTCCATCATCCCCCCACAGCCCTCTCAGATGGGCCTGAGTCCCCCTTTATCAGACCCCTTTGACAGAAGAGATGGCTTTATGGTCTTGTTCAATGGTATTTTATAGTAGTTTTGTCCAAGTTTGCATTTGTACTGCTGCCATTTGGAGTGACAGAAACATTTACAGCATCTTTACTTTGAGCTTGTTGTTGTGTGTTTTGTTGTTGTCTTTCTGCATCTTAAATTAAACTTCCAGCTGACTCAGGTTGGTGGAAACTGAGTCAGGTCTGGTGCAGTCAGACTACCAGAGTATCAGTAACTATAAAGATCAGCAGCACACACATTTCTAATCTTACCTGTGTGTTGATTTTTCTCCTAAACACAAATATGTGGATAAATATTATCAAATCATCATTTCTGTTTTTTCAGATTAGCTGAGCTTCACAATTTCCCACGTACCCCCTGGTAACTGCAGAGGTGCCTCTTGGGGTACAAGTATCCCTGGTTGGGGGTCACTACCTTACATGGTGGGGCAAAAAGCAGGTGGGACAGGCTGGGTCAATTTGCGTCAGGAAGCTAATGCATCTCGGGCCGTTCCACATGGAAATGAATGGGAAGTGAAATCTGTTCTGACTGCACTGTTTAAATGATAATGATGGTGTAATTTGTCCCACCCAACAAGTCTAACCAGCCAAAATAAGTGAAATCACCTGTGTGGGTGGACCACAGGTGTGCAGGGCCTTTAATTGTTTTTTTTCTTCAAACTCTTCAAGAAGCCACAGTCCACAGTTTGCTATTGGTCATGAGTTACTTCTCCATTTCCACTGTACATTGCATTAAGGTAATAGTGTCCTTTAACACCACACTCAAAGATTTTGTGATATTCGTTAACATGCTCAAAACGTTGAGTCTTGGTACATTGTGCGTGATTGGGACGCGTCAGGTCAAGTTCTCGCCACATCATTTGTCACTTCATTTGTCACTTTGATGAGCTGTCTACCTGGAAATAGCATCAGTCCCAGCATGAAGCCACCACAGGCGTAAAGTGGCAGAGAGCAACTGCTGCAAATCTTGTCTGCTGCACGTTATGCATAAAAGTTAAGGATTGTTGCATTGCATTTGGTTTTGTTGCCTCTGTCTTGTGCAAACATGGATAGCGAGGCTATTAGAAGACTGAAGCCATTTTAATAAAAAAAACCTTTCATCACACCAAACTGAATAGTCTAACAAAGCCTTGAAAATGTTCTTTTATAATATCTGACATTCTTCCTTTGATAAACTCTGCATTATGGCTCAGATTCAGAGGGTTCAGGACTATTGGTATGGTCACCTACAGCATTTCCTGGTAAATCAAATTAGGGGGCAAGGTGGGCAGTCAGCCAATTTTCACCGGTTCTGCTTTGAGTCAGTTTTCAAGTAAATGTTATTCATATAGTCCAGTATCACAAATTTGCCTCAAGAGGCTTTACAGTCTGTACAGCACACGACACCCTCTATCCTTAGACCCTCGATTCAGATAAAGAAACACTTGTATGAAAAAATGCAAGGAACCTCAGGCAGAGCAGCAGAGGAGGGATCCCTCTCCCAGGATGGAGTCATGTAGACCAACATAGTAAAATCACAGTATGGACAATCAGGATGACAAAATTATAGATGGATTGTAAACATATATAAGAAGTTGAGATGTTCAGTATACAATGATGGTATATACTTTTTTTCTGCTCAAAAACACAGTCAAGGTCTGGTTTTTGCCTCTCTTCCTGCTGACACCAATAAAACATGTCAAATTATACTGCAGGCTAAGAAAATTGTTCCCAAACTCTACACGTGTAAGGACTTCTGGAAGTCCTCAAGGATTTGCTGCCAGCCATGACTGACTCTGCTGTTGTGTGTTTGTGGCAGGTAAACCAGGAGAACGTGGTGAAGGTGGGCCACAGACAGGTGGTCAACATGATCCGCCAGGGAGGCAACCGGCTCCTGATCAAGGTGGTGACGGTGAGCCGGAATCTGGACCCCGATGACACAGCACGCAAAAAAGGTACAACAACCTGTAGATTGTACTACACCATAGAAAATCTTATAAACAGAGGGAGATATCCTGTCCAGAACTGGGGTGACAATGACTGACGGTGATGTTTGGTGTCCAGCAACGTCCCCCAATCCAAAATCATGCATCGATTTAGAAAATAAAATAATAATGATGAGCTTCGGGTGTGGAGCAGCAGGACACAGCTGTACACCTTGTGTGTGAAAAACCTTCTGCTGGATGGATCTGCTAACAGTTGTACCTCCTGTATTAAAAGACTGCAGCAGGGCAGCATGCTGACTGATGATGTGTTATGTAATAATATCCCTCAGAGGCAGCGAGAAACCTGACTTGCTCCATGTTCACAGTGCAAACAACAAAAATAACACAGCAACAGAGGTTCATATGTTTCATATAAAGCTGCTGGCTGCAAAAAGTCAGCTGAGGCCATCTATTTTCCAGGCAGCATGATTGTTAGATTAACTGAACCATTTAACAATTCAAACGTCAAACTGTCACTGCCAGTCAACACTGAGGATTAAACAGAGCCTTAATTCTTAACTGGCCACAAGTGACATTTACACAGGGTTCATACAAAGTCTTGAAAGTTTGGAAAATGCTTAATAATATATGCTTGAATTCTAATATATTCCTTGGAGAAAATGCTTGATTTTCAACATAATCTGGTGTTTCATCATCAACACAGTCACTCATGGAAACCAAACATCTTTAATATTTGAAATGAAATGATCTCGATCTCATATTTGTTTGTCTCCTGGTTTAAAGTAACAATTTACATGTGATGATAAAGGCTTTAAGAGTCTGGAAATTTTTGGTTTAATAACCTTGAAAGTGCTTGAAAAGTGCTTGAATTTTACTCTTAAAAAGCTGAACGAACCCTGTTTACAGGACGAACATAAATACCAAAATGTAGCGGAACAGTAGCAGAAGTAAAGGAATCATCAAGTCAGTTAAAGTGATTGTTAGACAGCCATTTCTACCTAAAGTTTGCCAACGTTAGCTACGTAGCATTAGCCTACAGTACCAGTCATACCAGACCAGGTAAGGCTGTAGCAGAAAAACCTCCTTGTGTGTTAAAATGAGCTTCCCGTTTAAGAGGAAGATACATAGATTACATAGACTGGCCTTGGACTTGAAATTACGTTTTATTTTTCTTCCCTGCATCACTGACCACTGTCAATGCCAAACTCTCATTCACTGCAGATTTAGTTAGTTGTATTCATATACAGTAACTGAAATTAAACTGAGGGAAGATGTCATTGACATTTGTAGCAAACAAAAACAAGACTATAATTCATTTAAATATCATGAACAAAATCTGAGATAAAATGTAACGCCACTTTATCTCTGAATAAAACAAAATGGTATGTATGCATTCTGTGTGTCTCTCTGCCTCCCTCAGCTCCTCCACCACCAAAGAGAGCCCCCACCACAGCCCTGTCCATGCGCTCCAAGTCCATGACCTCTGAACTGGAGGAACTCGGTAAGAGCATCCTGCTTTGACTTTTACTCACACTGACTGCGTTTACATGCACACAATATTCCAGGTTTTTGCCCTTATTCCGAAAAAGGCAATATTCCTACTAAGCTGTTAACATGGCAAATGAAAATGAATATTCCACTAATATTCACGTTTACATGCAGCCTTGTTTGACCGTGCGAACTTTCATTCGTTCAGCCACCTTCTTGAAAAGGTCGGCGTTGTGATATTTGCTCGTATCCAGAAACCTGCTGATCTCCAAGTCTTTCATCATGTTTAACAGTAGCTGTGTTTGTCCTTGTCTTTTCTTCTGTGCATGCATCTCTACCCCAGCCCTGCAAACTGTTGGCTGGTTGGTTTGTTTCCAGCACAGAGCTGACCGTACACAGGAAGAGGCCGTGAACGAGCTGCATACATGTCAAGAACGCTGCTAAAACCTGAATAATATCGGCATATCCCACATGTCTTAATCTGAAAATGCTACAGTCGGAATAAGGCCTAATTCAGAATATCCAAACGGAATATGCTGTTAACATGACCTGTATCAAATTCAGAATATTGTCATATTCAGATTAATAGTGGAAAATGAGCTGTCATTAGGAAGTCTGTGTCTAACAGGACCTCTCTCTTTGTTTGTGTTCTTCTTTCTTATTGTCATTGATTGGTTAATCTCTCAATAGTGGATAAAGGTAAGCAGTTAATGCTGCATATCCTTTTGCCATCCATTTCACTTAACTGCGGCACCCATCGGCTGAATAAAGCTTTTGTTCAGGCTAATGCAATTTAAGTTTCCATCATTTGGTCATTTTGCTTTAATTTGACTCTTATAAAAAGAAGAAAACTGCTTCTCCTCCCACTTCACCTCCTGTCCTCCTCCTGCCATTATGCATGAAGGACTCTCGCTTCTAAAGACCCCGCACCCATGAGCTGTGGCTGTGGCTACAAGGAGCAAACAAGTCAGAAATGTGACATTAGTATGATAGTATTATCTCTGTTTTGTTTTCTTCTGTTTGTATTTATATCTGTGTGTGTGTGTGTGTGTGTGTGTGTGCGTGTGCGTGTGTGTGTGTGTGTGACCACTTCAGAGGACCCTCTGTGCTAGCATTAAAAGACAGTCAGCATTTCTGAGACACATGAGCAGACCACCCAGATCCTGACGCATCTGACGCCTTATGATCAACTTAGTTAGTAGATGACGGCCTACACAGTTTTCACTCTCAGTAAATGCAAAGCTTTGGCTGTGTGAAATAGCACATCTACTCTTTTCCCCTGAAGCTTAATGTTCATAAAAGTGTATTGATTTATTATGATATGCAGCTACTAGAAGTGAAACCGGTCTATCTGTTTACAGTGCAGCCAAACAAACTCATTCATAATTACGACCTCCATCTGATTTCATGCTGCACACGGCACCAGTAGTTCTCCACACAGCAGCAGGACACAGTAAAAAGAGTCGGTTATGTTGCAGCTCTTCATCTGTGGCTGCTCCTGAGTGTCCATTACTCCCTTGCAAAAGTTAAGAATGGTCAGAAAAACTGCCAAAACTGCCACTGTCTTGTAGGGGCATTTTCAATAACCGATCACAGTCAGCGCTAACCACCGTGACAAACAATCACACTGCATTTCCTGTGGCTGCTTCACAATAAAAGCCACCATGTGTTTCAACAGTTGAACGTTTTGAATGTTCAGTGGGATGTTCGCATTAACAGTAACTTCATACAGCTCTGACATGGTGTAAAGAGAGTGAACAGTAAACAGTTAGGCTGTTATCAATGAGATAAAATTGCACTGGACTATAATATGCATGTATCGTTTTCCTGGGAATCCCTCATGCTTACAGTAGATAGGCAATCTGAATCCAGTGCGGTAATGGCGGACTCCGCCACAACCAATAAAAAATGACTTTATATTGAGATAATTGCTGAATGTAATTATTTAATGAAAATCTGAAGGATTATTACTTTTACGGAGGTGGTCTTTGTCTCAGGTGAGGTGGCCCATCTCTTTGATACACCTGAATTTCCCCTCTTATCTTATCTTAAAACACAGCAACAGTCTCTGTGTACTGCTGAAACAATTAGTCAATTAATTTATTCGTTATTGTCAAAGAAGTGACAGCAGTTTCGGTAATGGATTAAGTGTTTAAGACATTTATTTAGCAAAAATTCACTGGTTCCAGCTTTGCAAATGTGATGATTTGCTTTCTTCATCTGTTTTGGTTTGTTTCATTATAAATTGAATACATTTGAGTTTTGGACTGCTGTTAGGACAACAAGCTGAACTTATTATGGGCATTTGTCACTATATTCTGTCATTATATAGATTAATGATGAGTTAAAGAATAAAAAAAAAACATGAATCAATCGTGAAACGTTATTAGTTGCAGCTAGATTGGAGGGTGCATTGTTTTTAGTAGCAGCTTGTGATTTACTGTGTACACTTATCATTAGTAATTGCAGCTCTGTGCCCTGTGTCAGAGGTGTGGAAAGAGCAGGCAGAGAGATGAAAGGCCAATGAATAAATAAATGACAGGAGGGGGAATCTACTTATATTGCAGGAAAATGCTGACAGAAAAATACCCCTGGTCAGCATGTTTTTTCTAGAGCTGCTTATTTGACACATTTGCATTTAATTCTTTACTTTATACACTTATAGTAGTAATAGTATTGCTAGGATTCATATTTGAATGTAAATTATGGGATGCAGTAGGACCATTTTAAATAGATGGAAAATACGTTCTGTTTTTGTTAATGTTGGGAGAAGCATTGAGTCTGTTTTTGTGCTTTAAAGACTCAGAAATCTTTTTCTGTCGCCCCTTTAAGCCACTCTAAGGAAAAAGAAAGGTGGTAAGTTACTGTAGGCATGTTTCAGTCTGATCCAATATTTCCAATGATTGATTTATGTCACGTACCTTCCCCACTCCACCTCACTGTGATTAACTAACACTGTTGTATTTGTTGACAATTTATTTGAATATTTCTACAAGAATCTGACTTGTGTGACATTTGACTTTCAGTGAAACCAAATGGTGTTAACCCCGTAGTGTATTTGCACGATTTCCGATGTGTTTTTGACTACAACTGTTTTGAACTTCATTGTTTTCTAAATGTTGTTGGTGCATGATTTGATGTTGTAGTGATGTTGAATAGAAAGCTCCTCTGTCCCTTGTTCACAATCCCAGATTATTGTTTCTTCTTCTATTTGACTTGGTTTAGATATCGCTCTGTGTTAACACAGAGCAGTCCCATTATTCACTTTTGATTAAAAGGAGTAGTTCACCTCAGAGTACTTCCTAAACCTTTCACGCAGGCAGACACAGAACCTTCATTTGCAACACAAGCAGCAGCGACTTTACTTTCTGGGAGAATTTCAAGCTTCAAATGCAAAGGAACATAGCAACAGACCCTTAATGAGGAATTACAGAGCGTTTTACTTGAGTGTGTATGTGTGTGAGAGTGTGTGTGTTTGTGCATATGTGAGTAAAAAACACTGTTGCTGTAAGTCAATGTTTGTTCTTCATTTTACCTGACCTGAAAGGCTTTGCTGTCGTGTTTCTGTTCTTCATGTGTGCCTTCTGTTTTTTCCTCCTGTGTTGTAGACTTGTGCATGTGACTGTGTGTGTGTGTGTGTGTGTGTGTGTGTGTGTGTGTGTGTGTGTGTGTGTGTGTGTGTGTGTGTGTGCTCGTGTGCGTGTGTGCGTGTGTGTGTGTGTGTGTGTGTGTGTGTGTGTGTGCGCGCGCGTGTGTGCGTGAGGAGGGGGAGGTTTATTCCAGGAAATGTTTCACTCACAGATAGGTTTCCAGGGCAACCGTGTTGCATGTTGTCTGATATGCTGTAGCTGCAATCCAGTTGGGAGAGGGAGGGAAATGTCCGTTTTTTTCTGTTTTGTGTGTGTGTTCTGTGTTTTAGCTCTAACTGTAGTTAAGGTCATTGACGCTCCTTTCCTCCCCTTTCCTCCCCACCTCTCCCCTTTCCCACTCCTCTCCTCTGTGTGTAGATGCGCAGAAGAAGAGGATTGTTTTCCAAGTCACTCTAAGTAATCACGCCCCCTAATGCATGGAAGCTTTCTACATCCTAGACAGAGCTAGCAAGGGAGGTGATACAGTGAGAGGCTAGATCAGAGCTAGCATGTAGCTTCTTTGAGAGGCTAGATCAGGGCTAGCATGTAGCTTCTCTGAGCAAAACCCTGTAGGTGGACTCTATCTGATGGCATCATCACACACCAGAGGGAAGTTCAGTTCTGCCAAATTTGCTGTTGACACCTTTCTCATGTTGCAGGCTCAAAAGAATAAGGCTGAGAAAGATAACGGCAAACTTGACGGACTTCACATTCATTGCTCATTATTTTACATTTAATGAGGGGACAACCCTGAGAGTTGGATGATGCTGCTGAGTTGAGTCGGCTGTTTGGAAAGAGCTTGCACGGCTTGCAAGGCTGGACACACCCAAAACATTTCATCAAAGTCCTCCTGCCCCCGCCCCCCCTCCCAATATCTGTTTCAATGTTTTTTGTTTCAGTTTCATTCGCAATTCAGTGTGGAAACACAGGGAAGGGTCACTGTGAATGATCAGCTTGCGTTTGGCCCATGAGAACCTTACCAAGGCTTTGCAAGTTGAGTCCCGCCCCTCGTCGTCTTTGTTACTCACGAATTACGGCTCGCTTTATCTTGCAGACAAAGTTGAAGAGATGACACACGCCCAGAAGACATCGCCTGTTGATATGAAGATCGCCACAATCAAACCACGCCCATCCAGCCGCTGTTTGGTTACAGCAGCAGACATGAATGTAAGTGAACAAAACTGAACTCACTTGACGTTGAAAAACGCATGCAAAGGTGGAACATGCATGTAAATGACTTTACTCGTTACTGTAGAATTAGATTATTCATTACACAGATTATACAGTATGTTATGGTGTTACTTTGTGATTTTGGCTGTATTGTGTGCCGTAATCCCCTGATGGAAAAATACAATTCTTTGAATATGAATCTGTTTTGCAGCAGTTTGTTTTACATCTTATTTTTAATGATAGATGACAGAAACTAAATGCTGTTAGTGTTGGTCTCGGGAGACGACAGAGAGCTAATGAAAAGTGCGTATCTCTGAGTGTATCATTAACATCTTTCTGGTTTGCAGTCCATGTATCATGACCGCCAGGGAGTAGCAGTGGTGCCACCCACTGTGCCAGGGGCCTTCCTGGGGTTACCTGAGAAGGGCACTCTGAAAAAGCAAAAGTCCATAGGTATGATGTATATACAGTAAGTGTGAGTGTGGGAGGGCGTGCGTGAGTTGTGAACTGGATGTCCAGTACCTTGTGCTTTTAGCTTGTCGTAATATTCTATTAATGCTCAGAGGACTTGCTCTGTGTGCTCAAGCAATATTAAAGCTAATTATAGATAAATTAGAATGATCCAGTCAGCAAAGTGTGCTTCCAGGCGATAATATTGGAGGTCATTAAGCATATGCTGAAACCTCATTCTTACTGCTGAACTGGAGGGACGTTGTGCAGGCTAATGTTACTCACAGCTCTTTTGATTTGCAATGCTGTCCTTATTATAACAAAAAAATGAATGCCTTTTTTTGCAATAATTGCAGTGAAAGCACTTTAAGCATGTTCAGGTTTGGAACATGTGACACATGGGAAATGCTCTCTTCTACGAACAAAAAAGTGTCACTCATTGACTAAGTCCCCCCCCCCCCAACTTTCACAGTTAAAAAACTGTAACTGTACACATGAAAGGAAGGATGTTATTGAACTAAACAAGCTTCTTCTGCAAACTTTCCCTGGTTAGATGAATCCACAAATTCCAGCTACAAGCTGAATAGCCATCTGCTCACCTCTAGATACCCAGAAGACTGCTTTTATATCTGAATGTCACTACGTTTCTGAACAACAAAATAAAATTGATGTAAATTTGTGCAAGCCATATTGGTCTTTTAATTGAGATCATTTTATCTGACCCATTTTTAATGTACACAGCTCCCATAACTATAACTAACTCTGTGGCTACTCTTTTATTTCAGCATTCAGCCTTTTATAGAAATGTTTATACTTTTTATATACTCCGTTTACAAGATTTCAATTGGTGGTGTTGGGTAATTGGTCAAATCAACTCACCAGGGAATTCCCACTTGGCGCTGCAAACGTCTCATAGTCGGCTATTTTTGCTATCTATCTGGCCTCTCAGAAATTTCAGGAACCCCTGCTTGGATAAATAAAGGTTAAGAAAGAGCTCACATCAATAAATGAGACATTTCCTGTGGAAAGAGGAGGCCATGCTGGAAATAAAAAATAGGGATGTCTCCCCCAGGTCCTCACATAATTTTTCTTTCTGCTTCATTTCTCCAAGGTACAACGGAGGATGAGAAACAGGGATTCCTCACACCTCCCCTACTCAAGTTCTCCCGCAGCCTCTCCATGCCCGACACCTCAGAGGACATCCCTCCTCCCCCAGCCATTTCACCCCCTTCGCCACCTGCCTACAACTCAGCTGCTGGCCCTACACCCAAGAGCTATGGCACCACACGGCCCAGCTTCACCCAGAACTCACCCAATGCAGTGACGACCATTAGCCGAACCACCGATGTTGGTACGTTAAGGCGTGGCTATTTCCGCCAGAGCTCAGAGCAGTTTGAGAGCACACGCACTCGAGGGCGCACCCCAGTGCCGGAGAACCCATACTCTGAGGTGGGCAATAAGACACTGTATGTGCCAGCGAAACCAGCTCGAAGGAAGGGCATGCTAGTAAAGCAGCCCAATGTCGAGGACAGTCCTGAGAAAACATGTCGCATGCCAGCAAGCCCGTCGGGCCCGGTTTCCATGCCTACTACGCCTGTTGAGCGAACGTGCTCCTCCATCCCCATCCCCACCATCATCGTTAAGGAGCCCTCCACCAGCAGCAGTGGCAAGAGCAGCCAGGGTAGCAGTATGGAGATCGAGCCCACCACCCCTGAACACCCACCTCTCACACCCAATGTTGGTGGAAGCGGAGGTTTGCGTCCTGAAGACCCTCTTTCTCTAAGCAACCCCTTTGCAGCAGCAATTGCCGGGGCAGTGCGGGACCGGGAGAAGAGGCTAGAGGCTAAAAAGCACTCAATTGCCTTCCAGTCAATAGACATAGGGGATGATGACTTCAGTAGTCCCACACCGACCCCTCGCCTTCGCCAGTCAAAGTCTATCGATGAAGGCATGTTCAGTGACGAGCGGCTTCGAAGGATATTGGCTCCCCCTCCCGCAGCACAGCTTGGGCCCCCTGTTGGGGGCGGTAGTGGCAACATGACAGATTTCAACACTCCTGAGCCCACAGTGGTGCGGGAGCCTCTAAACACCAGAACAGGCCAGTGTCCCAACCTGGACAGTCCTGTTAGTCTCCCAGCCACTCCTCCTAAGAGCCACTACAGGGCCAATGGGACCTACCTCCATCCTGTCACCGGCAAGCCCTTGGACCCTAATTCTCCACTAGCTCTGGCCCTGGCAGCTCGTGACCGGGCCATGAAGGAACAACAAAACCATCCTCAGAATCAGCCACAAAATCCTCCTCAGGTTCAGCAAACCCCCAAGCATGAAGCCCAGTCCCTCCCAATTCAGCCAAGCCACAAACCAGACCTCAACCAACCGCTGTTTATTGACACCAAACTACGCTCTGGGATCGAGACAAGTTTTGCTGCAATCTCCACCGCAACCATGGGGCGACCTGGCCGAGGTGGCCTGCGGAGGCAGATGACGGAGCAGAAGTATGAGTCTGATGGGGCACGGGAAGAACGACAGCATCAGGCAGTTGAGGAGAGGAAAAGCGCACCAGCTGATGTGGCAGACACATCACAGCCCAAGTCAGCCGGGCTGTTGATGGTCCACACCAGCACAGAAGCAAGCAACAAGGTGAACAACCAAGAGGTGGAGGGGCAGGACAGCAACAGGCCATCTGAGCTGAAGGACCCCAACCAACCCGATCCTCTCAAAGCTCCATCACTGTCTGCCAATCCCCAGCCACCCTCATCACGGAGGAGGAGCATTCCCTTAGGCGAGTCCATGGATGAACCAGTAAAGCTGCCCTTCCGCATCCCCCCTCCCCCTCTGGCCTCAGTTGACATTGATGAGGATTTTGACTTCTCAGAGCCCCTACCCCCACCGCTGGAGTTTGCCAACAGTATTGACATTCCTGATGACCAGGCTAGTGCCATTGCAGAGATGCTTCAGCAACAGAGACGAAATGGGGGACTTCCTCTACCCCCATACCACGCTCACGCCCCACCTCCTGTCACTGATCACAAACGGGTGGCAAACAGCATGCCCCCCTCATATCCTCCTCCTCCACCTGACCCAGAGTCAGGTGTGGGTGACTCGGGCATCGAAGAGGTAGACAGCCGCAGTAGCGGGGATCCTCAGCACATGGAGACCACCAGCACCGTTTCCAGCATCTCCACCCTGTCGTCAGAGGGAGGCTTCTGCGACAGCGCTCTGGAGAGCCTCTATGCCACCGCAGACGGGCATGCCTTCCTGGTGGATCGGCCCCCTGTGCCACCCAAACCCAAGGGCAAGTCCGTCATCAACAGAACATCTCTTTATCATGACGCTCTCATTGAGGAGCCCCCAGAGTCCTATGGGTCACCTCCTCAGGCCCCTCCCCCTCCCCCATCCTCTGAACCTCCTAGGACTCCTACTCAAAGGACATCCAAGCTGTGGGGCGATCAGCCCCCTGAGCTGCGCAGCCCCCCATCCACACCAGACACCAAGAACACCGTTATCACCGAGCTGAGCTCCATTCTGCAGCAAATGAATCGCGATAGGCCAGCCAAGCCAGGAGAAAGCCTCGACTCGCCCACGGGGATCAGGGGGGGCTTTGGAACAAGGTACGTGATAAGTCAGTCCTTAATGACTCAGGGATTCCAAATTCTTTTTTTCTCAATTTTATTTCTTCTTTTTCTAGTTTGGGTTTTGTTTCCCCAGGTTTTGTGATGATCACAAAGGAAGCTGTCAACCGTTTTCATAGGGACTATGAGCTGATCCACTGCTTGCTCATCATTGATTATACTTTTAAATTTGGTTTTGTGTGGACAGGTTTTTTGTTTTATTCTCTGGAATTCAATTGTATCTTGGTGATTATAGCTTCTGTACATTTAGCGTGAGCATTACAACTCAGCTGGTTGTTTTGAATTGTGTGTGAAGTATGTATGAGGCTGCAGGGGTGTGCTTGTCTGTCACATGAAGGGTTTATAGAAGCGTAGTCAACGCAAGGTTCTTCTTTGTGTTGTTGTGGCTCGCACTCTATGTATATATGGGTTATATATACTTTATATACTGTGTATATATCACAAATTCCAGAGCATAGCTTTGCAGGTTGTCAGATATGGTAGGTGAGCACATGTTTTGATATAGGTCTCTGCATGATGATGCCAAACCCATCAGGAAGCTGCGCACAGTCACTGCACCCTGATGTTGTTTGTCAAGAAATAGTTCCAGCGTGTAACTCCCTCTAAAAGCACAAATTCTCATCTTTACAGCAACTGCTAGCAGCTACTAACTTTAGTCAACCACGTTGATCATTTCTAGTGTTGAAACGAAATTTTACTTTATTGTGGTAGCAGTCTAAGTTTGTGAGGTCTGTGTGTCATGGAGTCGTGATCTGCGGATATCTTACTGTATATGTTCTTAACATGAAGAAGAGTTACTCTGGGGAGTTGAATCCTCTGTTTATAATGTAGCACATGTGTAAACGTCATTCATCATTCAGCTCATTCTCTCGCTTTTTTATCTGTTTGACATTTATTTGCACTGTTTTCTGTCACATTTCTCACCTGAATGTTTACTTGGATGGAAGCAAAAAGCATCAGCCCAAACAGTCACTATAGGCAATAAATATGAAAGTGAACGCTGTTTACTTGTTGATAGGTAGGATTAAGGGATGGTACATTTGTCATATCACGATTGATTTCCTGCATAGCCATGTTTTAGATTGTTCAGGTTTTGCAGGAATCAAAATTTGCAGTAACAGGGACAACGTTTTGATGGACCCTGCACCTGAACTAGCTCAGCTCATGGTTTTTTAAACTCACATCTCCCCTGTATGAGAGGGAAATAAAAAGCACAATAAATAATTCACTGGTCACATGCATTTTGTATGAATGGTCCCATCGCTCATCAGAGAGGTGTAGAGAGCTGAGGGAAGGGAGTTGATTCCTCTGGCCGTTTGCGCCTTCTGATCTAATAAACACTGTTAGATCAACACAATGACGTCCATTTGTGGTAATTACAGTGAGATGCCCAGCAGCTGCTTAGGTCCAGCCTTTGTGTGCCCTCCTTCACGCTTCACGCCACATACTATCATGTTATCCCCATTTTCATCCTCTGCAGTTCAAAGTCATGTCTGTTGACCTTGTACTCATTTCATTTTCAGCTCACGCCTCTCCATCTTCATCTCCACTCTCCTGTAGTTCCTTCACCTCTTCTTTCTTCATGCCCTCTGTGTCTCCCATCTCCACAGGTAGGTTCCACCGGCTGCTGTCACGTCACACCAAACCCCCGTTTCCACTTTTATGTGTTCGTTTTTATCTATCACTGCCATCCTACAGGGTTTTTAGGAAATTAAGTTGTCATGTTGGTGTCTGCCTGACTGTCTGTGTGTTGACACATTCCTGTGATGCGGCCACTCAAGAAAAATAGAAACTTCATACTTGAACTATATGCTGCTCCTGTTGAGTAGATGATAGGATTTGAAGCACGTTGCTGCATAAAGTTTCATACTAGTGAGGAAAAATGGAAACTACTGAAGCTCGTTTCAGTATTTAAGATAATGCTAGATATGATACTGAATTTCATTTTAATGCTA
This sequence comes from Macquaria ambigua, assembly GCA_008360985.2. Lineage (NCBI taxonomy): Eukaryota > Metazoa > Chordata > Actinopteri > Centrarchiformes > Percichthyidae > Macquaria > Macquaria ambigua. The sequence goes on along the minus strand of VMKM01002160.1, from coordinate 26,636 downwards.
CCATATGTTTGGCTAGGCGTTGTGGCAAAGAACTAGTTGCAGAATAAATCATACACAATGCATAATGAATCAGCTTAGTTAATTAATTTTACCATGGCATTATGTTTAATCTCACATTGATCATGGTGTGACATTAGGCATCTTAAGTGTCTCTTTGTTCTGTCATTTTGGTGAAAAAGTTGCTTTGCTGGTAAAGTGAAGAGTTATCTGGTCGTGTCTTCGTGCTGTTAGTAGCTTCGTGATGCTAAGGTATCAGGTGCGTGAAGCTGGCAGCCTCTCAAAGTAAACAGTTTATTCCCCCCAAGCCATGCATTTGCAATGATTTCCTGTACTGAGAGCATTGTTTTGTACAGTGAAGTTTCATTTATGTCCTTTTTGTTGCTGTTTTAAGGTGACTCATGTTTATTACAAATATGAGCTGCAAACTGGGAACAAACCTTTTACGTCAGCTTCCTAGTGACAATCACAAGGGGGATGTGTCGGATTATTTTTTAGGTCCCAGTTTTTCCCTCTTGGCCCGTTGAATTGTGTAAGAATGTGCCGACAGAGGCAGCAAAACGCAGCTGTGATGTCAACACAACAGAGAAGTTCAAATCTAAATTAAAACTTGATGTGCTTTGTATGAAAATCCATAACTAAAGATAAAGAACGATGAGGAATAAGTATAAAATAGGAAAAAGATTAAAATACTTGTTATTTGGCTATACCCCATGTAGGAGCAGAAACTACAGTATGCAAACCTCTGCATCAGCTGAGGGACATTAACTAATCTGGAAGACAGGAATGGACCTCTGCACACCCCAGAAGGTCAATAACAGGAAAACCACCTCTGTATGTCCTCAGGTGCCTGGGCTGTTAGGAACCTACTTACTCTAAACAGTGGAGACAAACACAGTAACACTCAATCTGTATACCTGTACACGTCACACAGAAATGAGCATCTACGTACTCTAAAGGGTCAAATTCACAGAAACAACACATGTATAAGGTCGGCTCAATACCGTAGATATATACTAACAGCAAAATCATGATAAAAAGGTTTTGGTTTGTTATACTGATTTTTTTATTCAATACATATAATAAAGAGAACATACAACTTGGAGGAGATGCCTATACAATTCCACTTGTTTTAACTTACATTCTTGTCTGTTCTGAACATTGTCATTAAATAATTCTTGTTTGGTAATAATACTTTTCATGATTCATAAACACGAGCAGCACACATCAAACACCACACCACTCATACCACCAGTGAATTAACAATACAACAAACAAAACAAAAAACGAGTGTACTAGGAATAAAAATACAAATAAAAAGAAAAAGAAATACAATGAAATAAATAAAATTACAAACAGGAAAAAAGAGGTGGCGTTGCGTGTATTAATGGTGACCATTAGACCTTTTTTACCTTTTTTGACACAATCTCATGGCTGCCTTTTTTATTTGATCTGTGTGTGTAGTTTGAAGGAATGTTGACTGGTCTGATTAGCTCAGTTCAGTTCAGTAACTGGATCACTATGGAATCAAACAACCAGATGTCACCCTGCCCTGATGTGACTGCAGCATTCAACCCTCATTCCTAAAGCAGCACCGAACATCCTGCTTTAATCAGTCAGTTGTTGTAATCTGGTCTTTTTGCTTGTTGCTCTGAGGGGTTTGTGTGTGTGTGTGTGTGTGTGTGTGTGTGTGTGTGTGTGTGTGTGTGTGCGTGTGTGTGTGTGTGTTTCTCATGTCAGATGGAGTTTTTACCCCCACTCCCTTGTATGCCACCAGGGTCTCCGATTATCTGCCTCCGTGCTCAGAGGGGTTTTTTTCGTGTTGCACTACTTAGTCTTGTGTGAGAGGGTCGGCAGAAACCGCAGCAGAGGATAAGGTTGTAGGCAGCTAGAGAGGGAGCACCCCGTCATATGAAGAGGCCTGCGGAGGGGAGAGGTGGTCCTGCTTCTGAGACCATCAAACAGATGGCAACAGAGATGCCCAGAAGATGGCCTAGATTCATACATGCTCTCTCTCTCTCTCTCTCTCTCTCTCTCTCTCTCTCTCTCTCTCTCTCTCTCTCTCTCTCTCTCTCTCTCTCTCTCTCTCTCTCTCTCTCTCTCTCCATCCTTTGCTCTCTTGCTCTTGTGCTCTTTCTCTCGTTTTTGTTTTACCCTTCTTCTTCCTCAGCACCAGTGGTAATATCAGATTTTCTCCTTCGGACATTTGTGGAGGGTTTTTTCTCTCTTCTTCTTCTTTTTTTTTTTATCCCTGTCTCTTAGCCTTCCAGATTAAATGTGCGTTGGTTGTGCCTGTGGACGAAAGGGTTGCCTAGCAACCGGCTGATGAGAGCAGCCTTGAGGCCTGCAGTGATGTCAGCCTGAGTCGGGGGAGGGGGCGTGTGGTTTGTGCATGTGTGCGTGTGTGTATCTGTGAGAGAGATGGAGCGAGAGGATGGCGGGCCTAACCCTCCGCAGAGTTCAACATCATCTCACCCAGGTCACGTGCCGCGCTGCTTTAGTAGGCCACCGTTATGTAACCCAGCACAGCCGAGTCAGTCTGCGCGCATTCAAGCTTCTATAAATAAAGGCAGCGTGTGCATGCATGCCAATGATTGCGACCCTGTATACGTGAGCCGGTGTGTGCTAGAAAGAAGCAGGGAGTCATGCGATGTGTGGGCGTGGCGAAGGCGAGGTCTCCCACCACAGATATCAATAGCACTGCATCACTTTCCTCTCAACCTGCTCAGCTGATGGAGGGCGAGCGCTGTTCCTGCGCTGGAACCAAGGCCAGCGAGGGACACGTGCTAACGTTACTGGTGTGTGTGTGTGTGTGTGTGTGTGTGTGTGTGTGTGTGTGTGTGTGTGTGTGGCGGGTACATTTGCAGAATCTGCTTGTGCTGTTGGTTTTTGTCTGTAACTTCCACAGCACGCACTCTGCTCATACCTGCATGGGTTAAAGCTCCACGTGATGGCTGTTTCATTTTTTACCATTTTCTTTTTGTGATTCTTAAACTAAGCCTTTAATAAAATACACTAAATGATTATTTTCATTATTGATTAATAGGTTGGTTATATTTTGGATAAATTGATTAATCATTTCGTTTTTAAAATGACTGAAAGTAGTGAAAAATGTCCATCTGAAGTTTCCCAGAACTCAAGGTGACGTCTTCATGTTGCTTGTTTTGTCCGACCAACGGTCCAAATCCCAAAGATATTCAGTTATGTAAAACGGACAAAAGCAGTAAATCCTCAGCAAACAACTGCTTCAACAGTAAAGTTAACACACAACAGGAACAGGAGGGTTGTGGAGTGTGTCTATAAAGTAACTTTTTACCCAAAATCCAGTCAACAAATGAAACATGAGTTATTCATTTTGTCCAAGTCTCAACTAATGTTTCCTTTTGGATTCTCTAGTTATAAGTAAACCCGTCTATTACATAAATACTGTACACCAGGTCAGTCCACTCATCATCACTAGCTGTGACGTGGATCTAGGGACGCTAATGTCAGGCGGGCAGTCCACCACTTAGGTCCAGACTGAAATATCTCAATAACTATTGGATGTATTGTCATGACATTTTGTACAGACATTCATGGTCCCCAGAGGATGAAGTCTACTGACTTTAGTGTTCCCCTGACTTTTCATCTAGTGTCACCAGCAGGTCAAAGTTCACAGCGTTAACCACATGTTTATTATTGTTACAATGATGACGAAGGTCCAGTACGCCTATATATGTAGTTTTCTGAGTCATTGGCAAACAACCTGTTCTGTTGTTTTTGGAGTCATGTCTCCTGCCACCGGTAGAGACGCTAATTTAGGAAACGCTCCTGTGGGTCGCGACCTATGTGGTCGTTTGGGTTGGAGGACGCGTTGATATTACCTGCTAAACATCAGCATGTTAGCATTGTCATTGTGAGCATGTTAGCTTCCCATGTTAGCATTTAGCTTACATGTACAGCCTCACAGAGATGCTAGTGTGGCTATAGACTCTTAGTTGAGAAATGATAAAATCCCGTTCTGTGTGTTTCTTCATCCACCGTCATCTGCAAGCATCGAGCACACTTTTGTTGTCTAATGCCATTAAAGGTGCAACATGTCACTGAATTGTTCTAATAGAATAAATGATGACTGTTTGGATTACTGCCAGGCCCTTGAGGATATGAGTTTACAGTAAGTGATGTCTGTGCAAATAAAGATGCATTTAACAAATATATATATATATATATAAAATGCAAAGATAATCCGGTTTGCTGTCAGCCGCCTGAGAGAAATTCATAGCACCGTCCTCTTTTGTCATACATGACTCTTGGTAGCTGCAAGAAATGGTAATAAGGTCAGAGAAGCTAAACGAGGCACTGTGCTAATTAGTCTAATAGGCAATTACATACTTTTCACATCAGTTTAACTCCTGTAACAAAAAGTGTTTAATAGATGATAGAATGCCACAATGCTAGATGCAAAATTAGAGAAGTGCTCGACAGATCTCAGGTTAAGTGTTTTTGCATCTGTGCTGTTGTTTTGAATCAGAGTGGGAGCGTAGCTGTCCAGTCTGACCTGTAATTACAGAAAAATAAAATTAAAATGTTGCAACGCAGGAGCAGGAGACGTGGTCGTGATGTTGTGCTCTTCCATGCATTCCCCTCTTTTCTTTTACCTCATGTGTTTTTTGCGTGTGTGTTCCTACATGGTGTTTATCACATGTCTAATGTTGTCCTCTGTTTCCATCTCATCCATCCACTGCAACTTCCTGTGGAGAAGCTGGTGTTGAAAATTGAAGACTGTAAGTTTTATTCGCAGAGCGGCCGAGCTTGGTGAAGGCAGCACTTTCACGATGGCCCAGTTCCATTTTGGCAGAGCGACCCCCTTAGTCCCCTCCACTTCCCCTCGGGCTGTTCCATATGTTACAAGTAGGAAAGAGCCATATCTAGGCTACACATAGCACTCCAAAATTGGTGGAAAAAGTACATTTGAGAGCGTGGAGGTCAGATTTGGCCTGTTTCGTGCACGTAACAGTCAGTATTTGCACCATTTATGTGTTGACAATTGTTTAGAAGAAAAGTCAACAAGGGACAAAATCCCCGGGGGAAGTCGAAGGAAGGTGTGATCCTTCTGCATGGATTTGTGTGTGTGTGTGTGTGTGTGTGTGTATCCTTGTGTGTCACTGCTCCAAATATCAGCACATCCATCACATCCCTCCATCTGGGGCTGGTAATGTGAGGGTGATGTCTCTTACTCACTAATGCGTACACACACACACACACACACACACACACACACACACACACACACAAAATACACACACGACTCTGTGTTTTGGTTTGGCTTGTCTTCAGTTCCACTTTCTTGTTGAGTCCTGGTCTTGTCTTAATAATTGGCTCATTTGAGCTGTAAAACTTTGTGATGACAACAACAACATGAGTTTCATGTTCTCAAAATATGTTTTCAGTTCAACACTTCATGTTCATCTACTTTGATGTTTAACCCTCCTGTTTAAAAGCTGTTAAAAGCAACTTAACACGCTGTTTTAGCTTGTTGTTCTATAATTTTCTTGTTGTCATCAAATCCCATAAAAAGATGGTTTTGCCATGGGGTTTCTTGACAGTAAGAAATATGTATATATATAGAATATGACCAGACTTGTGCTATAAAATGAAACAGTGTCTGCTTGTGACCTCTCGACGCAGGTCGCATTCGTCTCTGAGTTGTAAACAGTTTAACTAAAGAGGGAATTTTTCCTCTAAACCTCCCCGAAGAAGTAAAACTATCTTGTATTTCTCAAGAAAAGAAATAAAACAAAGACCAGAGAAGCATCAGAATAAAAAAAGAATTGGAGTAGCAGAACATTAATCATCCAACAACCCCACAGATTTATCTTGTGACCCCTTGCAGCGGTGAACAGTTGCACTCTAGACTAGAGAACAGAATTACTCTCTTTATTCTGTGGATAAAGGCAAATAACTCCTGTTGTAATGAACACCACAAACCAGAATCAATTTATAGAATAATAAACTAACTGAACATATAACTTACTAACTCCAAAACGTGGATGTAGTGTTAAGTTAGTCTTTAATAATGCCATAAAGTATCCATGCTTCCCAGCTTTTACTCCTTAAAACTGTTGTTCTGATTCTAGGATGCTGAATTAACGAGTGTCAACATTTATTCCTTTTTTATTTTGATGAAATGTAATATTTCTTTGCTGATGATATACATTTCTCTGAGGGAAAATGGTTGCTTCAATATTTTATTATTCTGTTGCCCCACACACTGTAAAGGCTATAAAAAGGTTAGAGTGGCTAACCTTCCCCTCCCCGTGTAGTTGCACACATCCATCCATTAGGAACCAGTGGGTGGACTGAGCGCTGCAGGCTTCCCTCTGGCTGCAGCGCACTCAGCATGCAGCGTCTTTCTCTGCACCCGGAGGCCTCCACTCAGTCTCTGTTACAGCTGCTACAGTAATCACTTCACATGAATGTAATAAACCATTAAGCACATTAATAATTAATTTACACTGTAAGAGGCTTCTGCTTTAGCCTGGAAAACCCTTTAAATGTTGTACATTTGAGGAAAACGAGGCTGTGAACGCTTCATTCGGTCCAGGAAATATAGTTTTAATGAAAACGGCACCAAAGTCTTCAGGGAGCCTCAGTTCTGCCGATCAGTACTTTCCTTCCAAATTAAAACACTTTGGTTTATTTGATTTATCAGGATTTCTTGAATTGACATGATTATGAACAAAGACTTGTGTGCTTTAATGTAAAGATTAACATTAAAAAAAAAGATGTAACATGAAATAGTGAATGTAGCAAATGAATCCAAGAGACACATTAGTTCATAGAAATACAAGATGACTGCTAAGATAGAACTGACAAGCTCACAGTAAATACCCAAATATAAACATTAACTCTGGTGCATCTTCTACATCAGCTGCTGCAGCTTTGCTAAATAGTTTTGCATGTGATGCCACCTACTGTTCATAGCACAGCATTACATTATGAAATCCTTCCAGCGATGACATGATGAACATCTGTAGTTTAATGGACAACACTCTCTCAGGACTCCTAAAATAAATGCAAAGACTCCATCGTAACTCCAGTCTGCCAAACGTCTTCTCCCAACTCTTCTTGGTGCATTAAAGTGAAAAGTCAGCTGTTGAACTGTGACCTTTTAATGCAAAGAACTACCAAGTTCACATCATGTTCACGTCGTCTGTGTTTGCTTATTGTTTGTCCTCTAATTCGATTTGTATGTTTTATGACCAATTTCAGATAGAAAATGAGAACAAAGGTTGAGATTGAGGAGAGATAATATGAATAAAGTAAGCAGACTTCATACATCATAGGCATATGTCAGTACAAAAAGTAAGTAAATACATACATACAGTAAATTAATAATTAAAAGTAGAAGCAGTATTTCTCAGATGCTGACTCTCAAATCTCAGATGACAGAGCTTTGTTGAACTTTGAGTTTTCAAAAAGGTAACTTTAAAGCTGCTCTAATCAATATTTTTATATGAATGCTAAAGTTGCTCTGCTATATTCAAGATATAAAATCAATCATAAGCGTTAAATAGTATATGGAAAATGGTTGGCAAATGTAAAGTTACACTACACATGGTTTGTAGTCAGTAGGCTAAAACATGCAACAGCCCCTCCAGTGCTTTAAGATCATCTTGGGTTGGACTTTATTTTGAAAATATCCAACACTGGTCAGTTTTTGCTCGTCTATCAGCAGCAGCTCTAACCTGTCGTCTCCTCTCTGTCCCTCTCAGGCCTCCCACAGAAGACTCAGGAATGCGTAACAACGCCGCCGCTGCTGCCCTTGCCTCCACCCCTCCCAGCAGCCTCCCATCCCAGACGCACCCCTGCAGCCCGCCAGACTCCGCCTCCTCCCTCACCCCCTGCTCCTCACTGCCGCCCTCCGTGTCGCCCACCCTCACCGACGTCTTCGGCCTGCCCACTCCGCCCATGGGCAGCGGTGGCGGTTACAGCCTGAGCTCCTCGTGCGGCGGCAGCGGGAGCTCGCGCTCCCCGTCGCCGCTCACGCTGTTGCAGGCGGTGGCGGCCTCAGGCAAGCCCTTCGCCTCCAAACCCATGGAGCTGTGGAGCAAGCACGACGTGGCCGACTGGCTGGAAAGCCTCAACCTGGGGGAGCACAGGGACGCTTTCCTGGACAATGAGATCGAGGGCGCCCACCTGCCCTCGCTGCAAAAAGAGGACCTGATAGACCTGGGCGTGACGAGGGTGGGCCACCGCATGAACATCGAGAGGGCCCTCAAGCTGCTGCAGGACAGATAAGCCCCGAGGAGACGGGGTGGCGACGCGTGGAGTCAGAGCCGAGGAGAGGGAGGTGTTACCGATCACTTTTACCAATCTCTTCATCAGACATAATCTCAAGTCGTGGAACTGGGTAGAAGTTTTGTCCAAGCTGATGCTGCCTCTTGCTGTTTTTGTCCTCTCTCATCCTCCGTCGCCCTCATCTCAGTGCTCCGGTCTTGTCCGCCCTCTTCCTCCTTCCCACCGCCCTGAGCAGCAGGGGCTCACGGGACGTCGGGCGGAGCTCCAGGGGGAGAGAGAAGAGAATAGCTGCTATGTCACATCAAGGAGAGAGAAAGCAGAGGAGGCCAGTATGAAGGACTGACCAGAAAACAAAAAAACTCTGGAATAGTTTGTAGTCAAACACTGGGAGAAAAAATACTTGTCTGGAAGTTTATTTCACATAAAGACTCGTGCTCACCCAACTGCTTTGGAATACTAAAGACTTTTTCCATACACCCCGGTGTGGGTGCATGAAAAACCAGCTGAGCTGGTCGTTGCTCCTTTTCTATCTTTGCTAGAGTTTGTTCAGAGAATAATATTTCTTCACTAGAGTCCTACCGGAGTTATATTTCTGGGTGCATCTAAGGTTGTAGAGAAAAATTTGAGATAGACTCCATTTTTTTGCTTTTCACCTGTTTGTGTCAAAATAAGAACATTAGCTGACATGTTTGAAGTACTAAACCATATCTCATGTCCATGCACACACACACACACACACACACACACTCTTTATGCACAGTGCCACACACTGACAAACGAGAATACACACTGTCTTCACACCCTAAGCATGTATACACACACCGATACTGCGATGGCCTTCTTCTCCTGAGAGAGAGCAAAGCGTGGAGAGAGGTGGTCACCAGAGGAGGAGCTCCGCTGTAGCAGGGGCCCCGGGGCCCCTCGCCAGTCTACACCCGCCCGGCGTCCACCTCATCATACAAGGAAAACCGAGGCGAGGACACGAGGTACAAGACGGACAGACAAATGTTGGACCAGAAAAATTCTCACCTTGAAATGGTTTTACCAGCTTGTCTGTCTGCAAAGGGCGTCCTTGTCCCTCTTGGCTTTTCCTTCTAGTTCTGTGTGCGCGTGTGTGTGTGTGTGTGTGTGCGTGTGTGTGCGTGTGCGTGCATATGCGCGTGTGTCAATGGTTGACCCAAAATATCATTAAGGCCAGTTTAGCTATTTCCATGGATCCGCTATATAGGCCACAGTATAGGGAAACTAGAGCTGTTCTTTACTTTTGTACTTTTCTTCATTCTGTCAAATCTCCCTCCACTTCACCATTAGCAGGTCAACACTCAGTATTCATGTGGCCCCACAGTAACGCTAAGGTATTCAACACCCTGTGTGTTCGTGGTAGAAGTTGAGGTTTTTCAGAGAGACCATTTCAAGGTATGTTTGAAGGAATAGTTCAATATTATGGGAAATACGCTTATTGGCTCTCTTGCTGCGAGTTAGATGAGAAGATGAGATGATTAGCTTAGCATAAAGACTGGAGGCAGGGGGAAACAGCTAGCCTGGCTCTGGCTAGGCAGAGTTTAAGCCATGCTAGCAGCATGGCTCTATGGATGGCATTGTAGTCTGTCAGTCGGTCCACTACTTCGGTCCAGACCGAAATATCTAAACAGTTACTGAATGACTGCTATAAAATATTGTACAGACATTCATGTCCCCCTCAGGATGAAATTTAATAACTTTGGGTGATCCTTAAACTTCAACTCTAGCGCCATCATCAGGTCAAAATTTCAGTTTGTCTTTAGTAATTACATTCCCATCAGCCTCAGCTGTACTTTGTGTTTACTGCTAATTAGCTAATGTTAGCACACTAAACTCGAAGAGGGTGAGCCAGGTAAACATTATACCTGCTAACACATCAGCGTGTTAGCATTGTTGTTGTGAGCATATTAGCATGCTGATGTTAGCCTTCAGCTCAAAGCACCGCTCTAACTGATACAGACTCACAGAGCCGTAGCATGGCTATAGACTCTTACTCTCATTTAAACAGAGCCAGCCTAGCTGTTTCCAATCTTAATGCTAAGCTAAGCTAATTGTCTTCCCCTTCTTTAGCTCCATATTTACACAAGTGGTATCGATCTTCTCATCAAACTCTCAGCAAGTAAATGAAAAGGCATATTTCTCGATAGCATTTTATTGAATTTGAACCCAGCATCAAAACCTTTTGGAGCCCTTTTTTAGCTTTCACCTATTTTAAATAACACAAGTTATGAACAACCTAATATTTAAGAACTAAAACTCACAGGTTGATATTTAAAGAGCTAAAACTCATGTTTTACCAGAGGAAATTATGTATTTTCTATTTAGCTAAATGACTACCTGAACATTTTGTACATTGTTCTTTGTTAATAAGAAAAGAGCGAGGAGATTAAAAGACTCCATAAGAGATTCGTTAGCATTAAGCTAACTCAAGCTCAATTCCAACCAGATCCAAAAAGAACCAAACTGGAACAGCTGTTTAGAGGTACACTTCTGTGATTTGGAACACAGAGTCAAAGGGAAAAGTTCTGTTTTAGACCAAAACAGCCTTTACTAGTGTGTTTCCTGTTCGTAAAGAAGGCGGGAGACGCAGCACCGCGTTAGCAAAGCTGTTGCAGACAGACACTGGCAGCTGCTACAGAATCAGACCGTTTGTTTTTGAAGATAAACAAGACCTTGTCTTATAATTGTACGTATCAGCAGGTTAATGCTTTGTGGAGCGACTTCAGCCAGATGACGTGAAATCTCGCCGAACCGTTGGCTTTCAGAGCAGATGGAGAATCTGTGGCTTCAGGGTTTAATGTTGAATTACGTGTTCACGTAAGTCCACATGCCTTGTCCTGCCCTCTAACCACTGTGCAAAAAATAACCAGAGAATAACCTGACAAAGCCGGCAGATGTTCATCAGCGTGAGCCCCGTGTGAGATTAGAAAGGGATAGAAACCATTTCTGATGAACTTCAGTCTCTGTAACTCGACTGGACTATGAGCTTCTCCAAGTCCCATCCATATTCCCATCCAGCCTCACTGCAGCTCCGGCAGTAGAGACGGGATTTAAACTTTGTTACGAGGGTCCAATTTAAAACTAAATCAGCATTTATAAAGCTGGAAGTTTATGTGTTTGCTAGCAATGATTACAGGCTGGTCAGAAGTAGAAGTACAGTATGTGTTGAAATGTGTGTATATAAGAGTGTTTTAACAGGATTAAAAAAATGTCTATTTGATTATATGTATAGCTCTATTAAAAGGTTTAGAGTAAAAAAAAAAAAATTCTATGAAGGTTGATTTGTAGTTGCCAGAGCTGACCTGAGGACCAACGCAGTGGTCTCATCCGGCCCATCATCCTGCAGAGGATGCCTTAAATAGCTCACTGTTCCCCTCCTCCACCACCTGCACCACTGTCGGTTGTATGGCTCCATAAAGAAAAAAGAGCTTGTGTTTTAAAAGTAGATTCTTTCAGAGCACACCTCACGTGTGGTTTCGATATGTGCTCGACAGTAACCCAGCGTCTGGAAATATATATCGTTTTAGAACAAGCTCACCCTTATTTGGTTTCATATCACACTCCGCGGCTTCATGTATAGGTGCAGCTTTTGAGGAGACAAAATGAAACATACACAAGCTCTGTGTTCTGTGAACATTAGCCCGTACGGAGGCTGGCACGGGACGATGCTGCTATAATCCTGTTCCTGTTTGAACACGTAACTTATTTTAAAACAAACAGCGACGTGTCAGAGGGGGTCGAAAAGCACAGTATTTTTAAAGATTTGTATAGAGTTCTATGAAATTTTATAGAGGTTATCTGAACAAAACCTGTTCAACACTGACACGTGGATTGCCAAAAAACAGAAATACTATATCAATAAAAAAACGTGGATATTATTAGACTTATGGGTTATGTAAGAAGCAATATTTATTCTGAATGAATCTCCTTGGTTGTGTTTTTTCTTTTCCCATTTTAAAGCTACATATCATGATGCGATCACCTTTCAGTGTTTTAATGAAGCGTTGCCTAAAGTAGATGCACGCTCTACTGCAGTTGTTGACTTTTAAGATATTTTGGCCAGTCAAGTGACCGCAAAAAAACCCAGGTATCTTCTGACGACCACCATCTGCCTGACGAGACTTCTCTCATCTTCTGAAATCCCTGAGGCTAGAGTGTGTGTATAAAAAGAGCAAAATCTGTAAATTTATCAAAAATATATATATATAACCGCAGGCCATCTTGGTAGGAAACTATATGAAACCTATATATATGTATACATACATAAATCCACCAACAAGATTAGTGGTGGCTGTTGATTCCTTTATGTGGATCAACAGGTCACTAAGCAGTTTTCTCTGTGGAAACGTAGAGCTGAGTAGATGTAGTAGGAATCTTTAAAGAGCATCACCAGGCCATGTTTAGGACGGGCATGGCTCACTAACCCACTTCCACTCCCCTTCAAAACACTGCTCCCACCTTTCTCATTGTCCAACATTCGGGTAACTGTTTCTTTTCTTTTTCTTTCTTTCTTAATTGATTAATTTATTTTTCATTAATAGATTTTATTCTTTGATTAAGTCTTCATAGAGGCTAAGATGTTTTCGGTAATTTTGTGCAAAGACTTGTGTTCATGTTTTCTATGTTGCTGTAATTTTGTGCTACTGAATCATCATAGAGTCAACTAATTACTGAAATGAAAAAGAGAGAGAGTTTTCCTGTAACTGCACTCTTCCTTCCCCCTGCCCCCCCTCAGATCCTCAAGACTTCTTGTATGGCAACCAAAATTCACTGTAAGAAATAAATATAATATTGCACTAGTGTTGTATCCCTCTCAGTCCTTACAGTACCTGAACGTGCAGATTCAGGTGGTCGGTTTCTGTGGATTCAAATAAAATATATTGTTCTTAAAATGTTTGAACAACTCACTAAATCAAGTGAACAAAGAAGCGACTAAGTATCTGAGTGAAGGGTTCATTTGTTGTTTTTAAAGATTTTTATTGTGCAAATGTATATTTTACATGCTTTTTGTCTGTTTTTCAGCATCTCGGGATTCTGTTGAACATATGGAGGTTGTAGTGTGCCACCGGAATAATTATAGACTTTAAGTATTTTTTCATTCATTCATTCAATCTTTATTTATATTTATTTATTTATTACTATAAAGAGTACAGTCTACACCTGCTCTATAGGAAAAGTTCCCTGAGATAACTTCTGTTATGATTTGGCGCTACATAAATAAAACTGAACTGAATTGAATTTATACAGGGTGGTTCACTGAGAGCAGTTCACTCTCTTTTAGTTATTATATTCACTTAATAAATTGATTGTAAAATTGTATTTAAATGATTGCATTATAAAACTTAAATAAATCATTAAACTTGCCAATTAGTAATTCTATTTCCTTATTTGTAAAAGAGCATGTATGCTCAGCCAATCTACCCTTTATAAATAAAGGTTCAATATTTAATATTCATTTAATAAGTTAATTTTAAAAGGCTTTTAAATCTGAACTTTTGTTTTTTCATTTATTTATGTCTTTCTATCATATTTTAATCTCAGTTCATTTGTCTCTAACATTTCAGGATCACTTGAGTTTAAAGACGCTCTAAGTTAAAGATGTGTGAACAGTTTGCCGCCTAAAAGTTAAACTAAGTCCCACTGACGGAGTAGCAACAGGAGCTCTGATTGGCCAGCTGTGTTGGCAGGAGTCTGGCCAATCAGAGCTCCTGTTGCTATTCTGTCAGTGGGACTTTGTTGAATAAACAAAATTCTACATTTTTTATTAGGATTTTACTTTCGGTTTTGTAATGCATCATTTAAATGCAAATGAAATTGAATTTAATAAAAGAATGCACCAAAGGTATTCATCGACAGACCTCACTGCAAACAGCCATTGGGACTATTTGTTCTGTAGAAAGTAGTTCCAATGTTTAAACGCTGTGAGCACCACTAAATATATTCCATTCACCTCCATTTAATCGGAGTCCTAAACACAGAAATCTCAAAACCTGGACGAATAAAATAAAAGATCTGCATGGATACATGAGGGAAAAAAAGGTTTTGTTAGCTTTTTGATATTTTGGTGAACTCCCCCTTTAACATGTTTTGATCCCTACATCACCAGGAACACCTGCTCTCACCTGTAGGTCTTCATTTCATTATTCACATGTTCTTTGGAGTGTTTTATCTGGGATACTTTATATCAAAGACGTGAGACAACATCCAGCAAAACTAGTATGTACTTTCTATCTAATTTAAACTACAACCAGTACAAGTTTCTTTAAAAAGAAAACCCGAGCACACACACACGCATTTGAAGAGTTTTAAGATAAAACAATGAAATACAGGACATTTTAACTCTGACTTCATAATCTATAGGTTCTGTTTATTCCTTGATACACTTTATGATGTGATCTATAAATCTATACTACACTACTCTGAATCTGGTGTGTTACTCAAACCAGTATGCAGACTGAAAAACACTGTGTTGTTGATGGACACTATTTTCCCACAATGCATTGCACAAAGGAAATGGAGGAGCCACTAACAGCTGGAAAGAATTTGAGCTAATTGTGTACCAGCTCCAGGAACAAGTCAGAAAACCAAAGGTGGGGGGAACACTTGGATGTCTCTGTGAGGTTCAGTCGGCAGTGTGAGTCTCAAGTTGCAGTTTGACTGATGTCAGAAGGTGCGTGTACTGTTTCATTTCCTGTTAGTTAAACAGTTAAATATGTTGATTGCACAGATCTACGCTTCATGAATTCTCAGATCAGGAGCCAGTTTATTAGGTCCACCCAGCTAAAACTGATGCAGTCTAATAGAATTCAGCTGTATGGTCATTTTGGAAAAGGTAGTTTGTGGTGCTGTTGAACTGTATTGCATTATACAGAAAGGTGTTTGTTATTTCAGCCCAGCCCTTTTATATGACTGAGGTACAGAAACACCTCTCTGTAAAATGACCACACAGTTGACTTGTATCAGACTGCATTAGTTTTAGCTGGGTGGACCCATTAAACCTGCGTGTGTGTGTGTGTGTGTGTGTGTGTGTGTGTGTGTGTGTGTGTGCGTGCGCAGCAGATGTCTCAGTACATTTCAGACTGTGTCTTTGAGGTAATTTAGAAACAGTTTCTGTTACAGAGTTTGTCCACCAGAGAGCGCTGACAGATTTTTATTAAATATCCTGCTCAGTGTGTATCTTGGTCACAACCAAAATATTAATTTTAAAAAATATTGCTGATATATTCTTTTCAGGATTTTTAAAAATTCTTATATATCAGCCTCACAGATCAGTCAGGCTCTGGTGTACGGACTCACTCACTCTGTTGTTAAATTGCTTTTCACTTTTCTGTAACGAGTATCGTTTCTGTGAACATAATTTTTTGGATTTGGGATCATTTACCAGACATGAACCTGGAGGAGGAGCTGCTGCTGAGACAGCCCTTCCAGGAGAGGAGGCATCATCATCATCATCATCATCATCACCATCACCATCACCATCATCGTCTTCATCAAGTCCACTGCACTAAAGCAACTCTTCACTATGGTGAGGCTTTTTCCCTTTTTGAAATGAACATTAGCTCTTAGAGACTTGTGGTTATTTCAGGTAAGGCAGTTTTATTTATGAAGCACGTTTCATACACAGAGGAAGATTCAAGGTGCTGCACAGTGAAGATAAAACGACACAACTGAAAAGAGCAAAATTAGATAAAGATAAATCTTTACAGAAATAAGAGTAACAAATAAGATAAAGCAGTAAGAATAAAAATATTTAAAATAATAATGATAATACAATGACAAAAAGGCCTTGAGTTTCAAAAACATTTAGTTAAAGCGCTTGAGAACAATAAGGTTTTCATTGGATTTAAAAGCTGCAGTGGCACCACCAGCAGTCCACTCCCCAGTGATCCGAGAGGTCTCACAGGGTTCTAATATGTTCTCACATATCAGTTATATATTCATGTCCAAGTCCTTGTAGAGATTTACAACTAAGTACTAAGACTTTAAAATCAACTAGAAAATTGCATTTCCTGCAGAAAATGCGTGTGAATGCTGACAGCTGAAATAAATTACAAAGTATTGCTGAAAATGCAGAAATCTGAAATGAATTTGCCTGAAAAATCTGAAGGCTCAAATGTATTTAACTACACTGACTTTTCCAACTCCCACTTCTACCAGTTTTACATTTCAGCCTCCAGGTTTTTGAGCAAATAGAAATGTAAATGTCCTTTTTAAAGAGCATAACATTTTTACATTTGAATTGTTTCTGTAGCTGAACGTATGCAGAAGTCAAACAAAAAACATACAGAAGAAGAATAAATTGCAAAGCATGTGAAATGAATTGGAAGCTGAACTGTATTACCAACAGAAGCTAAGAGCTGAAACACATTGCTAGAAAAGCTGGAAGCTGGACTGTGATATTGTTAATGGTTTTCACTTTTATTGTAATAAAATGATGAAAAAAGGAAAATATTTTGAAAAGTTGAATAGAAGCATAAATGTCCTTAAAGAACATTCACACTGATTCTGGGGTTATTGGCAACCAGAGCAGAGATTTAAGAACTGGGGTGATTTTAATCTTTTGTTAAATTGCATAATAAACCAGTATGACGCGAGTCCATTGAGCCAATCAGAAACAAGATACATCAGACCATCCTGACTTCTTTTCTTCTCATTGTCCAAAATCCGTTTTTAACTTAAAGTGTTAATTATTTTGTTTTGTTTGTTTGTTGTAGCCTCCAGCTTATTGATTGATTATTGACTTTTAAAATGTATTTTGACTTTTTGGATCTGAAATAGACTAAAGCAGCTGTAACATGAATAAACCCCATAAACTGAATTTTAAATAGTTTTTCAAGTCGTACTTATTATTTAAAAAAAACTCAGTGAAGTAAACTTAACATGGAGCCTCAGTTGAGCGAATTTGTGTCTTTTTAAATTAAAAAATGTGTTAATTCACTTCTTCAGTGTTGGACGAAGTATTCAGATCCTTTACTCGAGTAAAATAAGCAATACCACCGTGTAGAAATACTTATCCTACTCATATCCTACTCAAGTATTATCAGCAAACAGTACTCAACATATCAAAAGTAAAAGTACTGTTTATGGAGCAGAACAGCTCCTTTCAGTGTTGTATTATTATATTATTTTTAACTACTTTATGTACTGCTCGGTAGTTTAACCCATAGCAAGCCACTGTATTAAGTACAATTACTTAAGTAAAGTACAAGAACCTCAGTATAGTACTTAAGTACAGTACTGGAGTATTCCCATTTTATGCTACTTTACTACATTTTTAGAGGGAAATATTGTATTTTAAATTGACTGCATTTATTCAACAGCTGTAGTTACTTTTTACTTTTCAGATGAATGTTTCATACTAAACATATAATCAGATTATAAAACATGTTACAGAGTAAAATATCCAGCAGTACATGAAGCAGTTAAAATTAGCTCCAACATCACAAATAATAATCATATAATATAATATATAACTTTTTCTTTTGATACTTTCATTACATTTTGTTGCTGATATTTCTGTACTTTTACTCTCAATGCAGAAATTTTAAATGCAGGACCTTTGCATGTAATGGAGTATTTCTACAGTGTGGTTAAAATACTTTACTTCAGTAAATGATCTGAATACTTCTTCCAGCACATGTAAGTCACTATCTGCAGAATAACTATAGCTTTCAAATAAATGTAGTGGAGTGTAAGTATCGAGTACCACAAAAAGGAAATACTCAGGTTAAGTAAAAGTCCAACAAAACTGTACTTAAAGGAGAAAGCTGGAGTTATTTTATATATTTCTTATTGTCAACATATTCCATAAATAGACATCCCTGCCCTGCCTGTGGTCCATCTTTAAAAACATAAATAAATATATAGTTTCATTTTTTTAAAGCTCAGTAATTTCCTAAAACAGCTGCTCACTAGTTTTTCTTTAACAAACGGGAGGTGCATTTGTTGGGTTTTACAGAATATCAGCAGACTTATTACTTTAAGTAATGCAGATAATTAATTTCCACCTCTGCAATTCTGAAATGCATCAAGAGGAGGAAGAAGCAGTACAAGTACTCATCCAGGAGGCCCAGTGTAGAGTCTCCTATGATTACATGTAATAATTTAATTCTGTAGCTGGTCAAAGTGGAGCCAAGTTAAATTACTTTATGTAGTTTAATCTCTAATAATGCATAATACAGTATGTATTTAATGTAAAGTCTTAACCTGCAAAGTAACATCTATAGCTGTCAAATAAAGTAAGGAGTAAAAAGTACAATATTTCATTCTTAAATGTAGTGAAGAAGTGGCATAAAATAGAAATACTCAGACAGTAGTACATGTACTTGCTTCAGGGTTTGTACAGCTTTTTAAGAGTAAAATTCAAGCACTTTCAAGGTACCTAAACCAAAAGATTCCAGACTCTTGAAGCCTTTATCATCACATCTAAGTTGTTACTTTAAACCAGGAGACAACAAACTAATATTTTGACGGGATCATTGCATTTCAAATATTAAAAGATGTTTAATGTGTCGATGATGAAGCACCAGATTATGTTGAAAAATCAAGCATTTTTCAAGGAGTATATTTGAATTCAAGCATACTCCTGACCTTGAAAACATAACGGTTAAAATCAAACATTTTCCAAACTTTCAAGACTTTGTACGAACCGCTACTTTCCACCACAGATCACTCCTCCATGTTTTAAAAAAAACAGCAGTCTCTCAAATGTTGAACCTGTTGCTGCAGCGCCCTCATTTCACCAATTATTTTAGTTTGGTTATTACAACCAGTGGCATTTCTTAGAAAAATATAAAGTACATGTTAATGTCAATTATTGAGCTTGAAGTAAATCTTGGTTTGGCAAAAAAAAAAAATCAACACAAGAAGAACTTGATTAACAGATTAAAATAATGCACCCCGAACATGCTGATAATTCACTTTATTTATTGAAACTAAAAAAAAAAAAAAAAAAAGCAGGTAATGATGTGACTCAAGCAAACAGAGGTACAGATAAAAATAATGCATTTGAAAAGGTCACTTTTATTATAAAACCCCAAAAATGAATTTAATGAAAGCCCACACACACACACACACACACACCTGTGATCCACAGCCTGTCAAATAATTAGAGAACACACCAAAGCCTCTTCCCTTAACAGCAGGCCGACTTTAGTGCCAGTAACTTCTCTTAAAGGTCGCTCGCGCTGAGGTCATGAGGATGTCGTCACGCCTCACATGTGCATATCAACACATTATGACACGAAAAAACCCAACAAGACACAAATACACCGTCCACATCCGGAGAGAAGCACAGCGACGGGGAACAAACAGGTTTTCAAACCTCATGTCATCAAATCATTTCTCAAAGCATCATAAACCATGATCTCTCTGTACGTGAGTCTAAGCATGATATCAACAATTCACCAGTTTAATGCATGAAGATGATTAAAATACTTTGAGCTGTAGTGTTTCTGTTTAGCTTGTGATTTGTATGGTCCCATTATCAATTTAAACATCAGTAAAGGAGGAAACCTCATTATCGATCATTTATAAATCAATCCTACGACTGATGCAAGAGCTCAGAAAAAGAACGTATTCGTACGGCGCGAAGCTCTAACTGAAGCTTAGTTTCCGGCTCGAGTCGGGAGGGGAATTTAAACTCCTGTGCAACACGCCGAACTTCACGCAGACAGACCAGGAAGCAAAGGTTGATCAGCTTTTCGGTCCATACTCGATGTACCGGACAGTATACAGCCATCAATATACATTATAATCCAAACTGGGGGGGGTTGTTTTCCACTTTAACTGCTCCTGCTTACATTAAGGTTGAGCTACTAAACAGCGAGCACCCTGAGCCCCCGTGCACAAGACTCATCTGAGACAATTCGAGCTCATTGCTGTCATTACTCCGGTCTTTGGAGAGACTAAAACTCCTCTCTAACGTGTGAAGAAGCTGAACTCTAAATACTGTATCGGGGGGGAGCGAGCTTCAAAATGCAGCTTGTGGCTGTGAGGCAGGAGGTTAGGTCACCTGAGGTCCAGAACAGCCACGCTGCATTTTGTAGCTTTAACTATTAGTTGGTGCCTTTTTTTTTTTTAAGCCCAGATAATGAGTTCTCTATATGTTCTCTTGGTATTGAGTCATTCTAAGATAACCCATCCTCCCTGTCTTCTGCTGCACGGAGAGAAACAAAGGGATCTGAAGGTGGAAAAAGGAGCAAATGTTTCACACAGTGTCGAAGCACTGAGATGAGGTGAAGAGAGAGAAAAGACCAAAGTGTGGAAAGGAACCAGGATCTGAAAATGTCTTCCCCCTTTTTTTTGGACAGGGACACGGGTCATCTTGGCGGGGCGTCATCATTGCCGGACCTCCACATAGTTGGCTGGGAAAAGGCCGTAGGCGCCTCCGCACATGCCTCGCCACCAGCCCTCGTCGATCATCTCGATGTTGGTGATGATGTCATCGGGGTCAAAGGATATCTCGTCATCGCCAGCTGAAACGGGAGAAGACAGATTGGTGACGAAGGAGCACTAGGTATCTGTAGAGCTGAACCTATTTAGTGAGTTAATTATTATTTTGATAATTTATTATCCATTTTAGTTGTTTATCAAACAGAAATAACCAAAGTTCAGCATCTCGACTGAAGATTTGCTGCTTTTGTTTGTTTTCGAGGACCCGTAGCCCTTTTCAGACATACGTAACTCTGCTGTTCACCTGTCACCTGGTGAGTAAAGACAGAGAGAAGCGGTGTATGTAAAGTGTTGTGCTGGCTTCTGAGTTGTGCCGTGTTGAAAGTGATGTTAAACGTTACAGGTCCGGCTCAGTTAGACTGCCGTCATGTCATCAGATTATCGTTAAGGGGTGCAGGTCTGAAAGGGGCTCCTGTTTGTGCTCGGTCACACCAGAAAGCGGCACAGTGAAATTAATTTGCGCGTCCTGGCGAAATAGGTGGTGCTGGAAGCTTAGTGGTGCGGTAGAAGCGATGGTCATTGCTAGTTTTGTTTGAGGCTGAAAAGATGAAAGGTCAGCGCTGCCTAGATGGTTTTCAATTGGTCAACAGCGCAAACTCCAGTGTTAAAGTTAAAGAAAGCAATGCATGAATTTCCTTTGCTTCTGGGAGCAAATCCACAGATTCTGGAGATTCCATGTCGATTTCGAGTGAAAGTGTTGCCGTTATAAAAGCCGGTGTGACAGACACTTTCATTCTGCGTCTCAGCTGCAGCAGCTTTCACTCTCACCTGCTTGGTAGTCGTACAGGGCCACCGCCGTCACCCCGAGGTCCTCGCTGTACTCGTACTGCTGGCCGTCTGCAAAAGGACGATGGTTTGTTAGTTCAAGTGAAGAGACAACCAGCTGACTATTCAATTCTAAGAGACTCGCTTTTAAATCTTTTTGTTTTTCTTAAATTCTGTATCTTGTATTTTACTACTTGGAGTATTTATACTGTCAGTGTTGTTGTTATGCGTTGTGTATATTAGGTGCATGTAGCTAAAACTAACGCAGTCTAATCCAACAGTCCTGCAATGAATCCTCCCTTCATGAAGGTTATAATGTTCAGAGAAGTCGATTCAACTGGAGGATGTAGTTTGTGGTGCTGTTGAGCTGTATTGTGTTATACTGACAGGTGTTTCTATTATTTTGTCTACCCCATTTATATCACTGAGGGTTAGCTAAAGAGCTGAGACACCACCTCGTCTACATTATAACCTTCATGTAGGAGGATTTATTGCAGGACTGTTGTATCAGACTGTTAGTTTTATCTAGCTGTACCTAATAAACTGCCAGATGGACCAAAGACAACTTTTATCACCTTTGTGAGCAATAAAGTTTTACTCTATTCTATTCTAAACTCTGTAACTCGTGCTTTTCTGTAAAAGGTTGAATATTAGACTTTTCTATTTGACACTGACAACTTTACGTGATTAATCCTAATAAGTTATGTATGAAGCATAAATGCCAAACATTGGCTTGTTTCTGTACGACATCCAGGCAAAAAGTCACCACCAGCACTTCACCTCCTGCTGCTGTCTCCTCGGGGGTCTGGTAGAGATCCTGGTCCTCCTGCTGTGCGTACTGGGCCTGGGGCTCCGCCTCATACAGCTGCTCTCCGTTCTCCTCAGCAGCCTCGTAGGACGGCTTCTCCGTCTTCTAACAAGGCAAACGCAGTGTGTTTAAGGGAGATGTCCTTCTGCAAAGAGCACTGCTACACGTTACAAGTTCTTTTCCATGTTTAACCAGTTAACAGCTTCAGTGTTTTACTAGCTTACTGCTGCTACTGCCAGCAAGAAGTTAGCTTCAACCCAAAAATCAACAAATCCCACTGGAAAACTACTAAACCAAAGGACTTTACATACCGGGGGTGTTTTTTTGTGCGATTAATTTGCACGTCAAGTCATGAATATTACGTGGCGAAAAAGCAACATAATTTTATTTCAAAACGAGGTCGATTTTTCTGAGCTTTCGCACGGCGAATAAAGGCATCAACCAACCACATTGTGCGGAACAGACGTCGCATCACAACTCCAGACCTGTTGACTGTGTTTCTCATCGCCCTGTTTTATATTACAAAGGACACAAAATTATAAAGACTATGAACTCAAGGACGACGTGTGGAGCAGCAGCGCCGGATGCAGGATAGTGAGTAGATTAGTTTACTTCTGGATGTAGTAGAGTAAATATTCGCCAGAGAGAATTTTGCATTTTCGTGTTATTTGTTACGTCCCCAGTGTGTAAAGGCTACAACATGCACCTTTTCCTGACAGAAGTGGACTGGTAGCTGGAGAGGTGCCAGTTCACCTCCGGGGCACTGCAGAGGTGCCCTTGAGCAAGGCACCTAACCCCTAACCGCTGGGGGCGCTGCTCTGTGGCAACCCATCACTCTGACATCTCTCCACATCAATTGCATGTACAGTATTGGTTTCTCCGTGTGTGTGTGTGTGTGTGTGTGTATAAAATAAAGTACTAATCAGTGTAAACATGATTAATAAAGTAATTCTTCTTCTTCTACGTTTCAAACAAGGCTCCAACCATTTCCATACAACAGGAATAACTGAAACAGGCACTGCTTGTTTCTTGCTGACTGTATTGGAGGTTGTTTGTTTGCTCCATCTGCAATAATCATCCAAACATGTTTGCAGTGCAGAACTACCACTGTAAGTCTGTGGTAACTATAACTGACTGATCTGACATGAGAATACTGGAAATTGTCAGCACACCTGACCTCATCCTTTTTGCATAACCAGTTCACCTGTGGCGCCATCTTTTCATCCATTCTTCCCTTGCAATATAAAAAAAAAATTAAAGTCATATGAACTACGATTCTTTGTCTCTCTACCTGAAAAGTTGCACTTTGTAGAGATATACTGTAAAACCACCATGACTCACCTGGTCTTTCGGGGCAGCAGCTGGCTGGACTGGTGGAGTCGGGCTGGGGCTGGGGCTGGGGCTTGCGGCAGGGACAGGAGAGGGGGCCTTGACCGTCTCAATTTTACGGCGCGCCTCCTCTTGCTCCTGCTTCTCCTTGGCCTGACGACGCGCTCGCTCCTCCTCGGCCCTCTTCTTGTCCTCCTCCTCCTTCTGCTTGGCGATGTTCTCGAAGCGGGCCTTGATGCTTCCTGTGCTGCTGCCAGCTGGGGAGAGGAGGATTGGAGAGATGAAGTGACGAGTTCACACGTCGACTCAAGTTCTGACTCGAACACAGCTGACGATAGGCCTGTCATGACAGTTACATTATCGACTTATCGTACGATAGATGGACGTGACCTCGATATTGCCCATTGTGACACGTGCGTGTTTGTTTACATAAGAATTTCAACATTTTAGCCAACATGATGCCAGAATAAACTGCAGGGTTTTCCCTCCATTATAAGACTCGGGGCGCAGCACCTAAAGCCGAATGAACAGAACAACACTATGCCGAGACACGTTTTGCTGTCATCTCTGGTCGCACTGCTTCTGTCCTCTCGTCTGCTCTCTGTGTCAGAGTTTCACTGTGGGCGGGGCTCAGTATACCAGGTGAAATAAAGATAACATGTTACTTGAGGCGAATAGGTGGTTTTCCTGACGACTGCATGATTCCAGTCAGAAAGTTTGAGAGAGGAGAGCCCATCAACGTGAACGAGACAGTATTGTTTTGGTTGTGTGGTTTTATTTTATTTATTCAGGATTTTTTAATTTTTTTTTCACATTCCAATTCCAAAGTCTGAATATTCTTAAGAATTAAAAGTCCATTGCTCTCTGAAATGGTGTACTTGTATTATTATGCTCTGATATTAAAATGATCTCAGTGGCATAAAATGGTCTTAAAATGACACTAATTTCATTTATTGCAGTTATTTCTGGGACAACATATCCAACAAAAGTAGTTATGGTGACAAGCCTAGCTGACGCTGATGAATGCTTACCAGCCTCCACAGGTTTGGTTTTCTGGTAAGATGGCTTCGGCTTCTCCACTTCATCAAAAGTCCCTGCACTCTGTCATCCAGAGAGATGAAGGTGTAAGACAGAGCTCTACACACTTAGTACACAAAAAACACACACAAACACTCCTTACCTTATCCATCCGGTCGTTCTGGACACCAAATTTCCCTCCAAATCCTTTGGAATAATCTGGTAACAAACAGGAGAGAAGTGAGCGTCAGTTTCTGTTTTACATCAATGACTCAACCACAGTCGGCATCATCAGAAGTTCAGATGAAGCAGACTGTGGTTGGTTTCACAGGACCTGAGAAACAGAAGAACTGCTGGGATCAAAGGACGGGCTGATGAGCTCATGCAAACCTGTAGAGAGGAGAAACGAAACAAACTGAATGCAGCCAGTGACGGCACAACAGCTGAATGTAAGCCAGACAGTTTGGGGTCAAGCAGCCACCTTGGCTCAATCTCTGCTCTGAACATCAGCCATGTCTCTGCGTGGCCATGATCTAAAATGCACTGTGGCAGCACAACATCATGCACAAAATGAATGCACAAGCAAACAAACAGCATCATGGCAGTGCTGGAAACAGCAGGGGTGGTGATCAGGGAGGTGATGCTATATAAATGTGTGACACCTGTCAATTTCCTCATAATGTAGTACTGTACTGGTCTCGCCACCGGCAGACCTCCATCTAAATTTCTACATTAATTTTTTGTGCTCGTTCCGTAGGATATTTATATTAAGCTGCATACTGATTGACATCACCTGGCCCAAACAGTCAAACTGCACAAACTATTTCATTCAAGTGGAGTGCTGCTGGTAATAAAAAACAAATAAAACAATAAGAGCAAAGAGAGGCTAGGACCTAGGAGATATTTGCCACACCTGAGCAGCACAGACACGACACAAGAAAATACAAATATTAACTATTGGCCATCCTAAACTTATAGATGGACAGTCATTGTCAGGACCAACATCTTAACTGTGTGGAAAAACTGTAGCTAAAAGAAGCAGAATAAGACCTGATTTATCTCATTAAAAAGGGTCAGTTCACCCAAATTACAAAAAAAAAACCCACATTTTCCCATTTAGCCCTGCTGACGTGTAGATAGTTTCTGTTTTGTCTGCCACTGAAACACTTTCCACCTTTAAGCCAACATGTACACACAAGTAAGATTAGAAATGTGTGTGCTGCTGATCTTTATAGTTATTGATACTCTGTTGCTGGAGTTTGGACCTCTTCATATTTTCTACCAAACAGTACTAATATGACTATCAGGTCTGTGGATTCTTTTGATTAACTGAAACTTTGTTTCTGGAAAAACATTTTAGATCGTAAAATATAACATTGTCAATGTTTTGGGCAACACAAACTCATTTCCATTCACCTCCATTGTATTGGTGTGGTGACAGAAGTGAGAAGTGAGAAGTGAGAAAATATGGGTTTTTGTAATTTGCGTGAGCTGAAAATGAGCTTGTCTGCATTGTTCATGTTAATCGGTTGGTGCTGCAGAGGTGGCAGGGTGTGCAACAGTGAGGTAGGGGGGCGGTTGAGGGGCCGGGGGTCGTGGAGGTTATCTGACAGACGGGGTGCGTCTGCCAGGAAAGGAAGGTGTGTCCGTCACTTAAAAGAAAACAGCCGTTGCTGAGGATGAGGAGGACGGCGTGAAGGAGTATCAAGCTAGGAGGAGCAAGTTTGTTTTTTTCTGGAGAGGGGTGGGTAAGGATCGGGGGAGGGGGGTTGAAATGGGAGGTGGGGGAGAGGATGTGGTGTTCAGGGGAGTATCTGTGCCTTTCTGGGACTCGTGCTTGGCCAGGCTCTCCTTGTGCTCATAGCCCACGGCACACTGGTCCTGCTTCTCCACCTCTACCCCATACTGCCCTCCAAACCCACGCTTATAGTCTGCAACATAACACACACACACACACACACACACA